>CM033999.1:96720-152445 GCA_019603395.1 Cyrtorhinus lividipennis | reverse complement strand
AAATTGTGTCTAAGAGTGGCCAAGGGTGGTGATACAATAAGATATGAACACAAACATTTTAAATATGTGTTTATGAGATTTCTGTACCTGGGCGTGTGGGGTATCATTTTTCCACTAATCATGGACACTGAATCATTGGAATGGGTCTGGGACCCGCCGCACTCGCCGTTTTCCCCATTTCCCCCATGTTTTTAAATTAGTTTCCATGCGCCTGGTCCGAGGAATAACCAACCCCTGTGTAAGAATTTGCAGCGTTTTTGATATAGACACCATGAAACGTCCAGAAAAAAATTTGAGCCGAATCGGAGAGGTTGACCATTTGCCTGAAAACATAGGTTGATTATTCAAGGAATAACCAACCAAAAAATAGAATTTGAAATTATTCGAAATTCAGTCAGGAAGGGTTACAATAATTATTCTCATTAGAAAAACTAGAATAACAATTAACTGTAGCCAATACTTAGTATTATTTTAGGAGAGATAAAAAAATTTGTGGTCAAGTACCTTCGTATCATTTTTCTGCACATTATAAATTTGTATGCCGCCTTTTACAAAGTGATATTTATTTTCCAAAAAAATTCTCCCTGTGTTGTTGGGTTCCTTAGTCAATATTTACGTTACATATATGTTTGGACATTCCAGGAAGGGTTCTTGCCCAAGTGAACATTATGTGTTAAGCAATCCTCGTAGACACTTTCCTGTTTACTAATATGAAACTTGTCTTTACAACGCTTATCCGTACATTGTATTTTATGTATGAAGGTGCATACATTCAGATATATTCTATAGATGGTGAATAGAAACCATCTCCACATCTCAAAATGGAAGGTCAAACTACACTAAAAAATGTGCGCCTTTGTACTCTTATCCTAGAAAGAAACACACTAGTACAATGCACAGATGCTATCTTTTGAGCAGTGTGCGCGGGAGTGCGGATCGATAACATTTCACCATCTCCCGTGTAGATAGCTCTCCCCTCTCTAAGTTCAATAGTATCCATGCCTAGAGTTTGCCCCAACTTATTCGGTTTTTTGTGGCCCTCACAACTCTGCCCAGAATTTTATCGTTAGACTCGCACCTAATTCTGTTGATGGAATGACTTGTAGGCTTCAGACAATCGATCAAGAATGATTTCATTAAAATGATCAGGTGCCATTACGTGAAATCTGTCTAATACCATTCTAATCAAACTTCCACATAAAAACGCTGCAAATTCTCACACAGGGAAATAGGGAAACAGTGGGTATGGTGGGTACCGGATCCACTCCAATCGATTCATTCGATCGGAGGGCGCCAATCGTTCTGGAACCCATTTCAATGGATTCAGTGACCAAAATTTAGTGAAAAATGATACCCTACTCGCCTAGATCGACAAAAATCTCAAAAATCCATTTTTCAAAAAATATATTTCGACCCCAACCTCTCCGAATTTGGTCCAATCGGGCTGAAAAGTTTCGAGGACCAACTAGAGCCAGAAACGGGCCCCTGACCCAAATTTCACATTTTTAGAAAAATTTCTATTACCAAAATGTGAGGCGTATGGACGTTTGCTAATTTTGATATAGACACCTTGGAACGACTAGACGACATTATTTTGGGCCGAATCGAAGAGATTGAATTTTTGCATGAAAACATGAGTTGAACTAAATTCAAGGAATAATCAATAAGAACGATCAACTTCATGAGCTTCACGCCCTTAGATTTTCGCTATATTTTATCTATTCCTGTTAACCTTCTCGTTGTTTTTCAGACTCGAGGATCAGGAGACCGGCGCCGATATGGCTACCTCAGAGGCATACAAAGGCATCGAATGGAACCCACTTAGGGCACAAGTTCTCCACCAATTGTACGAAGAGTCTCCTATTTTCATGCAATGTAACAATTCAGCTGGTGCCAGGTTTCCAGGCGATTGGAGTCACATGCCGGTCCCGGTTGTCCGAGTTCCGCGACCAAAAGAATCGACCTCTTGTAACGCCGACCATGAACCGAGTTTCAACCTATTGGACCAACTCAGAAAACCCAACAGGATACCGAGAGGGCGCAGGGTTCCAAGGAGCAAAGACAAGGAGCAAAAGGAAGAAGGGCATGCTGGACAGTTCATGTTCATAACGGAGAGTCACCATCTTCACAACAGCAGTGCACCACGTTCAAACAACGGTGTTCCTCATGAACCTCACTATTCCCACCAAAAAGAAATGGAAACCATCAAGTACATGCACACCACTCGTTACAACGCTGGAACCCCAATAAGCGGATTGATTACTTTAACGGCCATGTGCCAACCTGAACCTCCAAGATCATCATTCTCTAATCATAACATCCACATCAGGAAAATACTAGCACCTAAGTACACAAATGCTATTCATGACGGCTATTCGCCCCCCAGAATCGAACGCAATGTAGAAATACGTGAACTAATAAATAAATTGATTATGGAGGAACAAATCTGTACATTTTATCTCCGAGATTAGCTGAAGAACAGTCAACAAACTGTGGAAAATCGAGGTCGCGTGATCACTGGCTTCCTTCGAATTGCCATTTCCTATATTCGTCCAAATTCGGCGATTCGACGTCCAATTAGACAGACAATGAATACTTCTACAATGGGATGAGCCTTTTCCAATGTAGGAAAGATTTTATTAAAATTCAATCAGTTTCAACTAAAATCCGCAGTGAGAATGAGTTAAAAAAATCTACAAATTCTTACACACGGGTTGGTTATTCCTCGAATGGGGGAAACAGTGGGTGTGGTGGGTCCCAGACCCATTCCAATCGATTCAGGGTCCAAAATTTAGTGGAATATGATACCCCACACGCCTAGGCACCAGAAATCCTGACACATACAAAATGGGTGGATACATACCCATTTTGACCCATAACTTCTTCCGGTGGGTGCCAATCGTTCTGGGAGACACATCATTGAATTCAGCGTCCAAAGTTTAGTGGAAAATGATACCCCACACGCCTAGGTAGCAGAAATCCCGAAAAAACATAATCAAATTGGGTAATAAATACCCAATTTGACCCATAACTTCTTCCAGTGGGTGCCAATTGTTCTGGGACCCATTTTATTGGATTCAGCGTCCAAAATTTAGTGGAAAATGACACCCTACTCGCCTAGGTAGCAGAAATCCCGAAAACACATATTCAAAATGGGTAATAAATACCCAATTTGACCCATAACTTCTTCAAGTGGGTGCCAATTGTTCTGGGACCCATTTTATTGGATTCAGCGTCCAAAATTTAGTGGAAAATGACACCCCACTCGCCTAAATCACCAAAAATCTCGAAAAATCCATTTTTCAAAAAACCCCTACCCCCTCCAAATTTGGTCCGATCGGGCTGAAAAGTTTCGAGGACCCATCTCGGCTGGGAACAGACCCCTGACCCAAATTTCAGATTTTTAGAAAATTTTCTACTACCAAAAACGGCGTGGACAATGGACGGCGTACGGCGGACGGACATTGACCTTTTTTGATCAGGACATCATGAAACGTCCAGAAAAAAATTTTGAGCCGAATCGGAGAGGTTGACCATTATCATGAAAACATAGGTTGATTATTCAAGGAATAACCAACCAAAACAGTGATAAAAACGCTGCAAATTCATTCACCGGACCAAGCGCATTCTTCAACATGGGGAAAATGAGGGATAACAGTGGGTGTGGCGGGTCCCAGGCCCAATCCAATCGATTCAGGGTCCAAAATTTAGTGGAAAATGATACCCCACACGCCTAGGTACCAGTAATCTCGAAAACCCCACACATTCAAAATGGGTAGGTACCCATTTTGACACATAACCTCATCCAAAGAGCGCCAATCGTTCCCGGGCCCATTTCGTTGGATTCAGCGTCCAAAATTTAGTGGAAAATGATACCCCACACGCCTAGATCACCAAAATCTCGAAATATTTTGTTCGAAATACACATTTCAACCCCTACCCCGCCCAAATTTGGTCCGATCGGACTGAAAATTTTCGAGGACCAACTACAGCCGGAAACGGGTCCCTGACTCTAAAGCACGATGAGAATTTTCATTGAATTGAATATACGTCCACGTTCTAGGTTGAGCCAAAGGCGACCTGCCCATAGCAGATCGTTATTAGAATAGGTTTTGGTGCAACTGGTCGCAGTATTTCCAAACGGAGGCAACCCAGGCCTGGCAACTAGAAGAATTCTCTGGTGATTTCAGCCATGGTTCATGAGTTAAAAGTGTATTGCTGCACCTGGGGTGACGGGTGAGCACGGGCAAAAAACAACGGCACTGTTTGAGGTTCAGCTTATAAAAATGCAAAGTTTACACAAAAATAAATAAATTGCTGAATGAAAGAAAACCTCGATTTATTATTATTTATTTCAGTATTTATTTGCTTATCAATTCTTTTACAATTCCTAATGAAATGATTCAATAATTGAATCATGAAAACCATCTCGACGTACTTGAACTCGGAGGCTAAAACATTCATTCGATAACGTGACGCAGAAAATGATGCATACGCGGGGCGTAGAAAACAGGAACGCGGTAAAGGGTTTGGGAAAGGGACCTCAACTCGCGTGATATGGAAATGAACCCCGAGAAACTTCGTTGAGTATGCTCAGTGAAGTCCAGAGGTTTATACATAACTGGAGTGAATAAATATCCACGGAGCGTCCAGATGGACTCGGCCCGAGGGAGAGAAGGTTACTTGGTTATGCAAAACCCCGCTGAAGTGTCTGTAAGCGAAGATGGCCCCTTTCACACCGGGTAATAAGAGAAATTTGGGAGAAATACATAAAACATAGAAATTAGCTTACAGCTTCTCCACCTCCCTCAACCCACCCCAGTCAACGCCTTCCGAGGGTGCCAAATGGAAGTGCTTTTACTAAATGGAGCACTGGAGAAAGAGCGCTCTGGGAGTGAATAATTGAAACATAATCAACCCGGTCTCACCGCCCTCATACTTCCAACACGCCTGGCTAGCAAATTTTTGTTAGGTAGGTTACCTACTCTACAGCATTTCCAACTAGTACTTTTGTTATTAACAGTTGCTAACGTTGTTCCTGTGACGTGAAGTTTCAGAAAACGGAAAATATGCATGAAAATGATTACAAACAAGACGAATGATGAAGGGGGAGAGATGTCATTTATGAAAGGAACATGGGTAGGGTGGAGCCCAGCGGTACCCCAGGGGGAACAGGAGAACTATAGCTTGTCGCTAATAAAAATAATACGTAGGAGTCGCTGCCTGGCGGAGAAGAGGCGCGTTAAAGCCGAGCGCTTGGAAAATAGTGGAAAATGATACCCCACAAGCCTAGCTACCAGAAATCTGGAAAACACACATTCAAAATGGGTAAATAGGTACCCGTTTTGACCCATAGCCACATCGGGAGAGCACCAATCGTTCCGGGACCAGTCTCATTGGATTCAGCGTCAAACAGTTAATGGGAAATCATAACCCACACGCCAAGGTACCAGAAATCTCAAAACATATTCAAAATGGGTAATGGATACCCATTTTGACCCATAACCTCTTCCAGTAGGTGCCAATCGTTCTGGGACCCATTTCATTGGATTCAACGTTCAGAATTTAGTGGAAAATGATACCCCACACGCCTAGATTGCAAAAAATTTCAAAAATCTATTTCTCGAAATTCACATTTTGCACAGACGGACATTTGCTAATTTTGCTTTAGACACCTTGAAACCTCCAGAAAAGAATTTTTATGGGCCGATGCCATTGATACATTGACACTTGATACATGCGATATGAACTGTGACTGCCCCCAATAAAACAAGTGCACGAAACTAAATATTTATGGGTGATTGTAGACCAAACATTAGGGTGGGAATCCCACATTAATGCTTTAATTACTAAACTGAGGAGACTCATGCCGCTACGCCGAGAGATCAGATCGTTTGGTATTCTAAAATTAAAGAAACTTCTTTATTAGAGGCTTTATCACTTAGAAGTCCTTAATGAAGATACTCCGATTAGAAGAAACCGATTAGACACCCAACAGACTCACTATTCGCTGATTTTGGGGTATTCGATTTATATAAGCTAGTGGAGAGGACCTCTGTTGTGTACGATTAAAGTAATTAAAGTAATACAAACATTACTTAGAAAACAAAATTGAGAGAATCGATGAGGGCACCAGAAGCTCGGAAAGAATCACCTTAAAAACAAAGAAACCGAATACATCGGCCGCGCAACAACTGTACTCATACAAAGGTGCCCTCTATTTCGATAATTTACCAACAAATTTATGTACTGTAGACATACCATTAACCTTCTTCAAAAACAATATGAGGAAACATTTCTTTAAATAGTAGTGATTCATAGTTCTATTTTATAAATTTATTTTATAGTCATTTATAATAACAAATAATTTACTGTGAAGTGAGTGAATGTTATTTTCAGAAGTATGACTTATGTACGCTATTTTATCATAAATAAATGCATTAACAAAAAATTGAAAATGGGGACCTAGAATCGTGACGGTTATTACATTGTACTATCCTTTTGACGCGGAAGGGTTCCAGACCGATTGCCGCATACCGGAGACATTGCTTACTTATGGTTCAAGAGGGGTACCTGTTTTGAAACCGTTAAATCAACTATTTTTTCTAATTATGTAGGCATCTTCTTAGGTGACCTCAGAAATGTACCCTCTGAGTGAGAATAATACTATAGCGGAATAATTAGTAACGTTTCAAGCTCAAGATTTATTCTTCATAATATCTCTACTCTCAAACGGTCAGCAACACAGTCACTCTCAATAACATTGAAGCTAAAATCAGAGACAGATTTTTTTTTGCATTAAGCGAAATAAGGAATGATTGTGAGAGTTAACTTGTGAAGCAAAATGAAACGGCAGCAGCGTAATAGGTGTTAAAAATTCATCAAAGTCTTGACAAAAGGTGCTACACCGGGCTTCCCCGCGTTCCTTGCTGTTGTAATCGCGTTATTTAGAAAACACGGCGTTAGGGCGAACAGCGCCTCTTCATAGAAGGTTCGTAGGTGATTTATTCATCACGGCCTTTTCATCCGAAATCAGAGCAAATTAGATGATCATAGCTCACTTTCATCCCTCGTATAAAATACAATTTGAGGGGGACGTTTTTGAACTTGTCGCCTCCGAGGGTGTGATTACGCACTTATAATTATGACCCCCTACCAACTTTCTGCTATTTATTATGCGAGTCTCGCAAGGCACGTTTTCGAGTGGGTTGAAGGGGATGAGAGTTTTATTCAGGCTTCGCTTTCATTTTAGAACGCCTCCTTTAGTCGTTTCTATTTTCCCGTCGTGTGAGGTATTTGATCGTTTATTAACCAGGTATTTATGACAATACGTATTGCGTACCACGTTTAATCACCTGAAATCTGACTTTAAAAAAATTATAAAAAATTGATAAGTGTTGATCGTATGACGTGGGGGGAACAGCCACTATCTACTATATATACTAAATTTCCATCATCTCTCCTCCACAAATGAGACCTCAGTGAATGAAATAGTTTTGTGCACTAGCTATCACATGTCCCTCTAGGAAACGACCATTCAGACCTATTGGCCGCTTCAGCCAGTGCGTAAGGCTGGAAACTAAGGTGAAGCCCCCAGGAGAGTTCTGGAGACGGTGAAGAAAAAACTCTGCAAATTTATTCACAGGAGTTGGTTGTTCCTCGGACCAGTACCATGGAGACTCATTCTAATCGATTCAGCGTCCAAAATTTATGGAAAATTATACCTCACAGGCCTAGGTACCAGTAATCTCGAAAACAAACATTCGAAATGGGTAGATATGTACCAATTTGGACCCATGGCCTCATTCAAAGGGCACCAATCGTTCCGGGACCCGTTTCGTTGGATTCAGCGTCCAAAATTTAGTGGAAAATGATACCCCACTCGCCAGATCCCCAAAATCTCGATAATCCATTTTTCGAAATACACATCTTGACCCAATTTGGTCCGATCGGGTTGAAAAGTTTCGAGGACCAACTAGAGCCGGAAACGGGTTCCCTGACCAAAATTTCAGATTTTAAGAAAATTTTCTATATACTACCAAAAAACGGCACTTACGGCGGACGGACATTTGACATTTTTGATCAAGACACCTTGAAACGTCCAGAAAATTTTTTTTGGGCCGAATCGGAGAGATTGACCTTTTGCATGAAAGTATACGTTTATTATTCAAGGCATAACCGACCAAGACGCTGCAAATTTATTCACAGGGGTTGGTTATTCCTCGGACGAGCACCATAGAGCGACCAAAAGGGAAATGGAAAATTGTGAAAAAAACGACCGAGTACAAGAAATATCAAATACCCACATTCGAAATAGGTAGGTAGATACCCATAACCTCTTACAGTGGGTGCCAATCGTTCCGGGACCATTTTCATTGGATTCAGCGTCCAAAATTTAGTGGAAAATGATACCCCACTTGCCTGGATCGCCATAAATCTCGAAAATATATTTTTCGAAATATGTCCACATTTTGAGTGCGCCAAGCCTGCAATATGTCATGCAAGGAGAGTACAAGAATGGGATGGTTTCTTTATACCTATGTAAGGAAATTTCTGTTGAAGGAGGGGTGGCTCGTTTGGTGGCTTGTCTCTGATTGGCTCATTCAGGGCTCTGTTGACGGGCTGTTGTGCGGTTATGTCCCTCTCCCTTCTTGCTGCTCAAACGTTTTTGGACCATCCATTGGGCTGAATACATTCTTTTTAAAAATTGGCAGTTTTAGTTCGTCTTGTATAGTTTTGCCAAGAGCTAACACTGAATTCTACAAAAGGAATTCATATGTCGAAGCTCTTAAATTCCTGTTTGAAAAAGGTATTAGTATTTTTCTTTTTTACAGTTTGGGTTCTTTTAAGAAAAAAATAGCTCTAGCTTATAGCTCACAGACTTTCCGGTGATTTTTCATTTCTTTTTCTTTTTATATTCTCTATTTTAGAATTTTTTGGTTCAATAGGCAGTTATGTTAATATTATATGTTAATATAACGTATGTTTATTGTTCCATATTGGCACTTAGTTCACCATTTCATGCTTTACATTGTTTCTAATTTTTTGAACTCCGCTGAAGAGCACAAGTTTTTTAAACTTATTCTTCGGTGGGCAACGGTTTTTATTCAATTTATGTTATATATTTCAAATTTATATAATTTCATCTTTTTATTCCCTTTTGGTTTGTGGTAAAATGTATGTTGTTGCCAATAAATTAATACTTGATTTGACATAATTACTAGTTTCGTGCAAAATGGTTTTTTTCCTCTGTCGTGACAGTTTACAAGAAAAATAAGTAAGCCTGGTACTAGTAGGTTATGATGAGCAGATATACACGAGCAATCATGGTCTTGGCAAACTAGTTCATGACTATCATTTCCTACGAAGATAACGGAGACTGGAGTTGTAGTGCATCTAGCAATTTCAACGGTTTTGTGACGGGCACTCAAACGAAAGACCTCCTTCTCACCACTAGGTTCAGAAGAGAAAAGTAAAGATTTTCTCTCTACATTTAGAGAAAAGATGATCTTTCTCTGTTTAGGAGGAGTTTCCGGCACTCAGGCGGTTTCCTCTTTTTCCCAACGAACGCCCGTTACCCTGGGTATATCTAATGCCCCTTTTCAGCTATATCCTTCTCCATCTCCGTATAATCCGTCTCAACTTCCCGTCCCCATTCCTGCCCCAACGTCCTGAAATCTGAAACATTAGAGCTCCTTTCTGTGGAGTTCACATGCTGCTCTTTTCTCACAGTCGACTAGGGGAAAAAAAATTGTTGAAATCGATTGTTGTGGTGCAGTTGAAATGCTTTGCAAGTTCAAATGAATCATGTAGGTACCTAATTCCGAAATAGATGCTTCCGTGAACTCATGCTATATTCAAGATGAATTCATTTCAACATGATCTCATAATAGGGATACTTACTATAGTTTCTCCCCTACCAGAACAGTCTGTGTATTCAACACGTTTGATTTAAACGTCGTGTTTGGTATTCGTACGAAGATCTTGGCCGTGAAGGCATTGTGTCAGTTTTGGGAAATCCTAAATATGGTCAAGGTTGGCAAGTCCACCCTAGCGGTCTCTGATGTAATGCCAGAGGAGACCAACTTCAACATACCCTTCAAAGTGGTCATTCATGACCGACAGCACTGGGAGGGTGCTTCACCCTTATTTCCCCAGGGCTCACACTGGTGGTACACTGATTGGTCGCTGGTGGGTGGTCGGGCCGGCCTGAGGCCGGTCTATTCACTGGATCCCCCCCTCCCCCCTGGACGTCTGGACGGTTCGTCACTGTCTACCAGGCAGAGGTCCATGGCATTGCTGCCTTTGCGCAGGAGATCCACCGACGGGGGCTCACCTGCGCCAGAATCATCACACTCTCAGACAGCTAGGCGAAAATAGTTAATGAACCTTTCACTACACAACTCTTTTGTCATAAGAAATTCCCCATGAGAACTTCTTTTTTTCAGGTAGTCACTATTTTCATGCTTATTTTTTCTTGTTCTCTGGCGAAGTAGCAATAATAAGTCAAGATCGGCATCTGAATCTGACTCAGAACTCAAGTCCAAATATTTCGACAACACTTCACACACCAGACACTTTCCCATTTGACACTGCTTCTCAATATGCGAAGTCAACTGTGCGACGCAGATTTTTTGCCGATGCTGCCCTGTGCTGTGCTGCGCTGCCTGGACCGTGCCGCACAGCTCAATATGCGCAATGGTCTAATGGCCATTGCGGCCTTCAAGTTCACCTCAAGGGTGACGTGGGAGTGCCTTCAGTCCCTGAAGAGGCTCGCAAGGAGGAACGCAGGGTCGCTCCTCTGGGTGTTGGGTCATCAGGGTATTCGAGGGAACAAGGATGCCGACCTACTCGCCAAGCGGGGGACGGCGTCCTCTCCTATCGGTCCTGAACTTTGTTTGGAACCTCCAAATGCTACCTGAACCAGCAGGTCAACTTGTGGGAGAGCTCACAAGTGGCTGCATACTGGCAGAGGCAACCTGGCCTCAGTCCAAGCTCCTTATCTCACCAGACTCAAAGAGGGCTAAAACCCTCCTGCTCATTAGAATCCTCACCTCTATTTACACAGGTCACTGCCCTCTCAGGTACTACCTGGGCAAATCAGAGACAGCAAACTGCCGCTGGTGTGCCGAGGAGGCCGAGACAGCTGTGCACGCGCTATGCGTGTGTCCAGCTCTCGCTGCCGCTGGGCTGCAGATCTTCGGTAGAGGGCTATCCAGCCCAGCTGACATCGCAAAGATGGCCCCTGACAGGATCCCTACCTTAGGGAGGCGGGGATCTCGCAGGTGTTTTGTTAGTGTAGACCCATGGAGGTCGCAGCGCCCAGGGGCAGTACTGTCCTCTGCCCTCAACATAAAGGAGGAAAAATCCGTTTGTATTGATTCTCGGCATAGAGTGAGTGAGTCTCAAGTTTTTCTAATGTTCAAAACAGTGTGAAAGTCCGCTTAACATAACAGCAATTTGCAATCAACCAAAGGAGTATATTATACGTCTTCCAAAGAGAAAACCAGGGTTTTCAATGTAAACACCTATCTGCACCTAACATGGACGATCCTCATTGTACGCACGCTCCTCGGAATGATTGAAGGCATCAGAACATGGTATAGTCTACCCAGGGCCTCAATCAAACCGATAATTTCATTTCGGTCGGTGATATCCACTGATTCGGTCAAATTACTTCGTGAAACTCAAATAAAAGATTCATGGTGGAGATTGGACTCGTGGGATAGGAGAACGGTAGTTTTGTCAGGCAGGGTTGAAGGAAAATCGTGCCTCGGGGTTCGTTGGAAATGTTTTTAAAGTAATAATTTAATGGCGAAGAAGGCTCACGATTGGTTGGCGGTAATTTCGAATTGAATTATCCTTAACAACCGATCATTGAACGAGCGGGGAACTACATTCGACCAGTCGGGTTCAATTCATTACTCAATGATGAAAAAAGGGATGGACGTTGCGGCATTTGCCCTTCCCTCGGTCGGTCATTTTGACTCAACTTGAGAGTAATAAAGCACGAAAATACCTGGCTCTGATCGAGATGATCATGAACTTACATGAGAGAGTCTTAATGATTTTTAGTGTCCTTCCATTCGAAAACAGCTCAATTGATTTTGGTTGGTTATTCCTTGAATAATCAACCTATGTTTTCGTGCAAAAAGACAATCTCTCCGATTCGGCCCAACATTTTTTTTCTGGGCGTTTCCAAGTGTCTAGATCAAAAAAGTCAAATGTCCGCCCACCATCCACGCCGACTTTGTTGGAAAATTTGATAAAAATCTGAAATTTTGGTCAGGGACCCGTTTCCGGCTCTAGTTGCTCCTCAAAACTTTTCAGCCCGATCGGACCAAATTTGGGTGGGGTAGGGGTCAAAATGTTTTTATTGAAAAAAGGATTTTCGAGATTTTTGGCGATCAGGGCATGAAGGGTATCGTTATCCAATAAATTTCGGACGCTGCATCTAATGAAATGGGTCCGGGAACGATTGGTACTCTCTGGATAAGGTTATGGGTCAAATTGGTGCCTATCTACCTACTTCGAATATGTTTTCGAGATTTCTGGTACCTAGGTGTGTGGGATATTATTTTCGATTAAGTTTTGGTCCCTGAATCGATTATAATAGGTCTTGGACCTGCCACACCCACTGTTTTCCCCATTTTCCCCATATTCGAAATTTTTTGTCGACTTAGGCGTGTGGGGTAACGTCAAGATGTGTTTATTGAAAAATGGATTTTCGAGATTTCTGGCAATGTAGGGGAGTGGGGTATGATTTTCCACTAAATTTTGGACGCTGACTCCAATGAAATAAGTCCCGAAACGATTGGTGCTCTCTGGACGAAGTTATGGGTCAAAATGGGTACCTATCTACCCATTTCGAATGTGTGTTTTCGATATTTCAGGTACCTAGGCGTGTGGGGTATCATTTAAACTAAATTTTGGACGCTGCATCTAATGAAATGGGTCCGGGAACGATTGGCGTCTACCACAAGAGGATATGGACACTGAACCTATTTTTAAATATCCATGTGCCTGGTCCGAGGAATAACCAACCCCTGTGTATGAATTCGCAGCGTTGTACTGGTGGTCTTCAAGTTTTGGATCGTCGTGCACTGACGGAATGGGTCTTTCTTCTGTATTGCCCTGTGCGACTGCAAACCAAACGGATCAAAAGTACAAAAACCATCCATACAGTAACATTCTCTTCAGCGAGCGGAGCTCGACAAAAACATGAGCCATCTAATAAAATGCTAATAAAACTTCGGGTAGACGCTCGGTCTTTAAAGGAAAAAAAATAACATGGCTGAGCAATAAACGGGGCCTCTCAGCTCAGAATTACGCTCATTAATTAATATTTTAATGACTGGCGACTGGAAACACTTCAACCCTTTTCTATCCCCAGCTTTTCCTCGAGTCTTATGTAAATTAAAAGACGTGCTGAGAGAGCCATTAAGCTAGAGTGGAAAGGGTGAGCTAAATGAGGTATAATGAAGAATTCATGGGTTTCGAAGGAAAAGCGAGGAGCCTCCTTGCTGGAAATTCTCGCCTCCTCTGTGCGAGGAGATGGAAACCAGTTTTACAGAAAGCTTCTGAAAGCTTTTGCACGTTAATATTTGAGGAGAGGGCGCCGATTCAGAGTAAAAGTGTTCTGCGAAATTGTCGGCCCCTTTGTTGGCTCTTGAGATGTCATATCTACTGGGTCCTACGTGCTGTGCTTACTTTTCCACGCTTTCCGCCACTTTTCCGCCCTTGTTTTTCGCGCATTTCCATTAACAATTTAGCGAGAGCGCTTCAGTTCTTGCTCTCTAACACTTTCCCCATGTACGAGTAAAATGAGGCGTTGACTTTGCTTGAAGCAGTAAAAGTGTCAATCGGTTTTTTCATGGATGCCCCTGAATTTTTCGAACGAAAATTTAGTGAAACATGATACCCCACAGGCCAAGGTACTAGAAATCTCGAAAACACACATTCGAAATGGGTAGATAGACACCCATTTTGACCCATAACCTCATCCAGAGGGCGCCAATCGTTCCCGGACCCATTTCATTGGTTTCAGCGTCCAAAATTTAGTGGAAAATGATACCTCACACTCCTAGATTACCAAAAATTACAAAAAATTCATTTTTCGAAAAACACATTTTGGCGACACAATAAGCTGGATAGAAAAAGCGGTTGAAAGAAATAATAATAATAATAATAATAAATAGACGTAACGTGGGTCTAAAAGAGATGGAGATGGTGAATGAAGGGTTGGAAAAGCTTTTCACGACTGGGACGGTTGGCCGTGTGGTTTATAACAGGAGATCAGGAGCGATAAGCATCTTCCTATAATCGCTAAATAGCCAGGCAACAACGGTATCATGCTACGGTATTAACAGAGGGGTGCTCTTGTTCCAAAAATCCTAGCCAGTAGCACTCAATTCGCCGATCGCCGCAAGATAGACATATGCCACTTTTGGCGCCTCTGCGCGGAAATCGGCCTTTTGATCAACATGTCCCTCGAGGATGGCTTACGCGAGCTATACCAGACGGTGTCTTATGACTGAGCTATTTGATTACAGGAGCGATAACGTTAGAGACTCTGTATAAGGGTGTAATGTTTCTAAAAGGGGATTTTGTGGGACCGCTGCAGGACAACTTGACAATTAAATGTTCGATGGCTTAATGAAGATAAGCAAAGTCCCCCTTCGTCCAATATTAGAGAGAGTGTCGGACGGTTTTGCCCTCTTCACCCTGCGTGTTGCTACAGCTAAGCGTAATATTGCTGAATCCATTAAGGGGAGTCCCGGACCGATCGGTGCCCACTGGGATTGGGTATGGGTTCAATGGGTCTCTACGTACCTGTCATGAGAGTGGGATTTCAATATTATTTGGTACCTAGGAGTAAGTTTCATTTTTCACGAAATGGCTGACGCTGAATCGATCTGAATGAGTCTGGGACACTCCACAATCACAATCACAGGAATAACCAACCCTGTGAAGGAATTTGCAGTGTTATGGTTGGTTATTCCTTGGATAAATAAACAGCCTACGTATATTTTCATGCGAAATATCAATTTATCTGTGCGTTTTAAGGTGTCCAAATGTCCGTCTGCCGTCCACGCCGATTTTGGTAGTATACAAATTATTCTAAAAATCTGAAATTTTGGTCAGGGACCCGTTCCCGGCTCTAGATGGTCCTCAAAACTTTTCAGCCCGATCGGACCAAATTTGGGTGGGGTAGGGGTCGAAATGTTTCAATTGAAAAATGGATTTTCGAGATTTTGGGCGATCTAGGCGAGTAGGGTGTCATTTTCCACTAAATTTTGGACGCTGAATCCAATGAAACGGGTCCCAGAACGATTGGCACCCACTGGAGGAAGTAATTGGTCAAATTGGGTATTCATTACCCAATTTGAATATGTGTTTTCGGGATTTCTGCTACCTAGGCGTGTGGGGTATAATTTTCCACTAAAATTAGAACATTGAATCCAATAAAATGGGTCCCAGAACGATCGGCACCCACTGGAAGAAGTTATGGGTCAAATTGGGTATTTATAACCCATTTTGAATATGTGTTTTCGGGATTTCCGCTACCTAGGCGTGTGGGTTATCATATTCCACTAAATTTTGGACCCTGAATCGATTGGAATGGGTCTGGGACCCGCCACACCCACTGTTCCCCCCATTCGAGGAATAAACAACCCGTGTGTAAGAATTTGCAGATTTTTTTATCTAAAAACCATGAAACGTATAGAAAAACATTGTGGGCTCAATCGGAGATAGTCGAAGCTTCTTGCCCTTGCGTATGATTACAAAGGTTGATTATTCATGGAATAACCTACTAAAAGGTAGAGAGGCTGAGTCAAGGGAGTGGTACGAAAATACTTTGAGTGTTCACATTCGTAGACTCGGCAAGCTTATCTACAATTTAGCCCTTGCACGTTTCTTAGATATTCGACTGTGTTTGTTTTGAGCAGATGGGCGCGAAATCATTCTTGTTCAGGGGAAATGCAGCGTGAGAATGCAATCGGAAACATTGACTTCAGAATTTGTGTATTTAGTTTGTTGAATGAAATGTTCCAAAGAAAAACCATACTTGCCTCAGCCAAGCAGATTTGGACGAACCAATAAGAATAAGAAGTTGTCTTCGTGAATCATTCAGGAATGAGAAATAAAATCGCCTTTGGAGGAAATTCTTTGCGGTCGTTTGCTTCATGGCCGGTCATCATAAAAGAATACATTGACCATCATGGTCGTTTGATGGAAAATAATGAAGGAAGGGAGCCGACTGAGCTCAGCCCTTGAAGGGAAAGCGCCAATAATATTTACCTTCGAGAGAAATCTCCATAAAAGAGGACGTGATGAACGATATGGCGAGAAAATGTGCTGATTGAAGGAGGTTGCATAAACAAGCCGATTTCTCGGGTAGAGGGCTCCACACAATGGCGTCGCAAAAAAGGGAGGACGCCCTATCTCGTTAATCATATATCACTATATATTTATACGATAGAGAAAGGGAGGAAAGCCTCTCCTATTTGCTGAGTGAAAAGTGTTTTTCTTGAGAGCCTTGGTTGGAAACCAGGGCTTTCCGAGGGGGAGACCGTGGACAGTTCTTCTTTCATATAGAGTTAGAAACGACACTTCCGGCCGACTTGCCACAGAGTTTTTCTCAGGGGGATCTCGCCCGGAATTATGACGTGAGGGTCATACCACGTAGTGAAAGGGAGAATGAAGAGGGATCGAAATCTCAAAACAGTTACAATAACACGTTCTCCCTTATTTGTGTGTGATGAAGGCAAAAAACTTTTTGACGGCCAATACAAGGGAACTGATTCGTTTTTTTTTTTTTTTTTTTTTTTTTTTTTTTTTTTTTTTTTTTTTTTTTTTAGGGTACCATTAGGTATCTTTTTGAATTCCCATATTACCCTAGCATCGTCCAATGCCATATCCATGAAACGAGAGAGGAGAATTTTATACATTTATACATTGCTATGTTTTCATGCAGAAAGTCAACCTCTCCGATTTGCCCCAAAATGTTTTTCTGGGCATTTCAAGGAGTCTAGATCAGTTCTGGCGAGTTGTTGCCGTCTGATCCTGATTTCTCCCTATCATCATCATCAGGGGGGGGGGGGGGAGTATTTTTTACAGCTTCGCAATATGGCGGGTTGGGCCCTTAGTTGATCGGAATGAATTGGTGAAAAGTTATATTCGTTCGTCAGACTGATGTGCGCTGATGGCGAATTATCTAGTCAGATACAAAATTTCAGATGCTAATTTTTTTAATGCCCTTTGCAATTTCATGTATCGTCTTTATCTGACAGCATATTCAAAATTTATTTGCTGCTGATGGCAGTCTTTCCACGTTTGTGCTCAGACGATACGTGTACATACTGCCCACTTCATGCCCAAAGGGAGACTCATGTTTCAATTGTGATTTGATAGAGGTCATATCCACCAAACACCTCTTACATGCATGAATTTCAGTGTTTTTTGAATAATGGACTTTCCAGCTATTCGGCGATCTAGGCGTGTGGGGTATCATTTTCCACAAAACATTAGACGCTGAATCCATTAAAATAGGTCCCAGGTCGATTGGCGACCGCTGTATGGGATTTAGGGTCAAAAGGGTACCTACCTACCTATTTTTAAAATGAGTTTTCGAGATTTTAGGCTACCTACGCGTGTGGGGTAGCGTTTTCCAATAAATGTTGGACGCTGAATCGGGACATTCTAAATCCAGTGTTTTCCCCATCCTCCTGGACCCCAAAAGAATTTACAGCGTTTTTCTAAATAAAGAGTTGCTCTATTTATATTTTTTTAAAATTTTATCTGCACTTGTGATTTATGGTAAATGCTACCCTTGTTATAAATCAACCCTTAATGGCACCTGGGCAAGGAACTCGCATTTCGTGGGGCGCTCCCCCAGATGTTGGATGATCATTTATGCAATAATGAAGGGTCTAATGCATGAGTTCCTACGTTAATTTCATAAATTCAAGAAATTACAAACCAAACGTCCTATGCGAATGGATAGGAATAATATCGTAGGAATAAAAAGCTAACACGAGCCAAAAACCGTTTTAGAACGAATTACAAAAGTTGACAAAGTTACCAACAATTGAGGGAGCGTTTCCACTCTCCCCTTTTCTCTAGGCGACAATTACTGGGAGAATGGCAATTCAGAGAGAGCGTTTCCAGGCAAGAGGAAAAAAATGGCCGTGATTCTTTTTTCCTCGTGTGTTTTGGCTGCTGGCGCCCGGACAGAATGCAAATTGGAACCATTTCAACACGGCACGAGGAGCCACTGTCAGTGGGGGACGGTCGGGAAGAGAGTTAGGCGCGATTGTATTTTTTAAAAGCTTTCAGAGCTCTTCATCTCCGTCCGTTTTTGTATTCTTTTCCCGCTAACGGCCAGAAACGTCCCCCGGGCGCAGCCTCGCGGATTCTGGGCGAAGGGAGCTCTGCGGAATAAACGAAACAATTTATAGTCATTGGGCCACCCTCAGTCCTCGCTCCCAACGCTATTTTTTATTCTCAAAACTCGCCATGAGAAAAAAAAGTCCGGTTATTCTTCTGTGTGGAGAAAACAACACTGGAAAGAGACAATACACAATTAAACAGGATAAACGAGGAAATTGCAAGTTATGTTGTTTAGGACAATGGGGGCCTTTCTGTCATCGAGGAGCAACGCCACGATATGGAAAATTTGCCCCCAAACCACCCCCGAAGAAGAACTCAGAGAAACACTGAGTCCGGGGGCTTCAAGACTGAAATGAAAACACCAATTATGGATTGATCATGGGTTTCCACAACCTCCGTTGGGTTTCTGGTCAGTAATAGTGAGCATAATAGTGAATCACTGATCGCGTTGCTGACCAGATTACATCATTGTTCGGTAGCATCACAAAATAATGTAAGCCTCTCTCGAATTAAAATGTGTTTGAATTATTATGATTTAATTCGGGTTTCTTCGGAGAATTTGGAAAGGACCTAGCGAGAGGATACGGGATGTAAGTCCAAGACTTACGACTGAGCGTTAATTAGGGATACCAAGGATGAGCATGAAATACATTGAAACAAAATGAATTATAATTAAAGAAAAGGACACGTTGCAAAGGAGGATAATATGCACCAACCTGGTCTACTATTGATATAGGACAAAGTAATTGGCAAAGTACATTAGACTACATGTGGAGCATAAAAAATACAATTAATACATGATACATGAAATACAATTAATGAGCGAGCGCAACGATACCAGCTGACGAAAACGGCGTCGACGTCGAAGGAAAAACGGGAGGGGGCACGCTGTCCCGAAGGTACGCAGCGAGGCTTAATTAACTTGAGTCCTTTATCTCATGGGGAACACAATATAACAGCTTCGGTCGACTTCAGCACAGTAGAATAGTTCATTTCAGAGCGAGCACAGGACGGTGCCAGGATGGACTGAATGAAATGCGCTTTCACAACAGGGTTACAAAAACTTATAGCTCCAACAGGTCGGGCGCTCCAGCAACGAGTGAACGCTGGGCCTCTCTCCAAAATGGGCAGGAGCTGCGCGCGCACTTGGCGCATGCTCTCCCCCCTCTGGCCGTCCGGAGGCAGCAAGCCTGGGGGCTTACATCTTCCCCTCCTTTGGGAGCCACCGCCCTCGGTGGTGATCCATTAGTGATGGTGCATGTTTGGGTCAGGGTCAAGGTGACAAATTCCAGCTGGAGTCTGCTGTAGCGCTTACAATCACATAAAGCATAGGCGGGGCCAATGTTCAAAAGTCAGCACAGTACATAGTCTAATGAACAATAAATTGAATACAAATGAACAAATCAAATGAATTTACCAAATATTTGCTTCCCCAATTATCATGACCAAAACACTGCCAAGCACAACAACCATGTCCTCAAATAAGAGCGAATAAACAAAGTTCTGCAACTGTGGATAACATACTGTCCCTTTTACAAGATTTCCTAACTATCATTGACACAATTTAAATTTGAAAACAAGAGAGTGATTAAGCAAGACATATTACAACATATTACAACTGTAAAGAATTAAAGGGACAGTATAGGGTCTCAACATACTAGATCAACAGAGGAAAAGCTTTCCAACAAACTATGTTGGTACTGAATTTCCAAGATTTGAAATGAATGTGAGAAGTTCACCCTGGGAAAATGAACAAATATAGGTTCCCATGGGCTGAACAACAACCCTTACTAAAGAAGGAATGCAAGGTTTCCTAGAAAAAAAAATAAAGTCATATTACAACTGCAAAGAGGGACAAGGTAGGGTCTCAACATACTAGGACAACATGGAAAAGCTTTCCAACAACTATGTTGGTACTGAGTTTCCAAGATTTGAAATGAATGTGAGAAGTTCACCCTGGGAAAATGAACAAATTAGGTTCCCATGGGCTGAACAACAACCCTCCTTCCATAGAATTCTGCGATCATCGCCTCTAGGAGTCCTCTACAAGTTCTTGGAATCCCTAGCTCAGTAACACGTGGGGTCGTGTGTGGCGAACCTACACATCGGATCCCACCCGCTGCCACCATTTTTGTAAGCCTCTCTCGAATTAAAATGTGTTTGAATTATTATGATTTAATTCGGGTTTCTTCGGAGAATTTGGAAAGGACCTAGCGAGAGGATACGGGATGTAAGTCCAAGACTTACGACTGAGCGTTAATTAGGGATACCAAGGATGAGCATGAAATACATTGAAACAAAATGAATTATAATTAAAGAAAAGGACACGTTGCAAAGGAGGATAATATGCACCAACCTGGTCTACTATTGATATAGGACAAAGTAATTGGCAAAGTACATTAGACTACATGTGGAGCATAAAAAATACAATTAATACATGATACATGAAATACAATTAATGAGCGAGCGCAACGATACCAGCTGACGAAAACGGCGTCGACGTCGAAGGAAAAACGGGAGGGGGCACGCTGTCCCGAAGGTACGCAGCGAGGCTTAATTAACTTGAGTCCTTTATCTCATGGGGAACACAATATAACAGCTTCGGTCGACTTCAGCACAGTAGAATAGTTCATTTCAGAGCGAGCACAGGACGATGCCAGGATGGACTGAATGAAATGCGCTTTCACAACAGGGTTACAAAAACTTATAGCTCCAACAGGTCGGGCGCTCCAGCAACGAGTGAACGCTGGGCCTCTCTCCAAAATGGGCAGGAGCTGCGCGCGCACTTGGCGCATGCTCTCCCCCCTCTGGCCGTCCGGAGGCAGCAAGTCTGGGGGCTTACAATAATTCCCGTGATTTTTCTTGACGAAATTCTTCGATTAATCACAATTTGTCAAATATTGTTCGGGAATGGGCCCAATTCAGAATTACGATTGCTTCCTCTGTTGAGCTACCGGTAAATATAAATATTTCGTTCATCAGGGCAGGGCTTCTTACATCTTTGAACGATCTGAGGAAAAATATATATTTTCAGAATGCGCAAAGTGAGGAGAGAAGTCATTGGTTGGACCTCATTCACGATACGTTCATATTATCTCTATGGTATTTAAATCGATTCCGTGCAGATTTTCAAGGATGTTGGGGATTAGGTCACGGTCAGAATGACATCAACGCTCTGGGAAATGCGGTAATGTTCCAGATTTTTGCCATTTTCGGTTAGATTAATCGAAATCAGATCGAATTATTGTACGTATACTAATTATAACGCGAGGATCCTCATGCGCCGAGGCAGCTCGTCTTGTTGCGTCGTGAATAATACAAAATTCATGTTCAGGGGCAATGCACCCCAACATATTGAAATCGTATGGATGGTTATCATATGAGAAATACAAAACAACATGTGTCTCACTTGTGAGATTTTTCACTCCGAGACAAAAACATTTTTTTCATTACAGATTGTTATTTGTTCTATAGCAGGAAACCTTGATTTTAAGAATGTTATAGCTGGTGGGCTTAGATATAGTTGAGATAGATAGTTGATGTTAGATGCTAGATAATAGGTGATGTTGTCAATGTTAGCTGTACAATTGACCCCCAAGGCACATTAGTGGAGAGTTGGTGCACAAGGCGAGCGCAACTCGAAAACGTCACATTCAAGCCAACTACGCACGATGACGTCATCACGTCGAAAGCGCTCGCCTTGTGCACCAAATATGTTAGGTTAGGTAGATGCTCCCACTATTGTTGTTGGGTGGCTTAACGGAACGAACCCCATAAGTATAGGATGGCCGTTATATATTTTAAAACGCTGCAAATTCTTCCACAATGGTTGGTTATTCCGAACAAGAAGGGGAAAGTGAGTGTGGAGTGTCCCGAACACAGTCTAGTCGATTCAGCGTCCATAATTTAGTGGGAAATGATACCCCACACGTTAAGGTACCAGAAATCTCGAAAACACATTCGAAATGGGTAGATATACCTATTTTGACCCATAAGCTCTTCCGCTGGGCGCCAATCGTTCCGGGACTCATCTCATTGGACTCAGAGTCCAAAATTTAGTGGAAAATTATACCCCACACGCCTGGATCACCAAAAATCAATTTTTCAATATACACATACTCCCCCCCCCCCCCCAATGTGGTCCGATCCGGGTGTAAAGTTTCGAGGACCAACCAGAGCCAAAAACGGCTCCCTAAGCAAAATTTCAAATTTTTCGAAATTTTTCAACTATCAAAATCGGCGTGGACGGCGGACGGATATTTGCTTATTTCGATCTAGGCACCTTGAAACGTCCAGAAAAATTTTGGTCCGAATCGGAGAGATTGACTTTTGCTTGAAAACATTGGTTGATTATTCAAGGAATAACCAACCAAAATCGACGAATCTTCAAAGTTTCCTCTTCATACGATTTGGTTTATTATTCTTCCTTCGGAAAAATAATCCTCTTACTTTTCACGGTTAAACCACCACCTAAAAAATGCTCCGAACAGTTTAACATCTTGCTCGTAGGCTCGGTTTGGACATTAGTTGTGTCAAACAGTTTGCCTACTAGATCTCCAAAAACAGCGAGAGGTTATAGGTAGAGTTCTTTTTTCAATTTGAAGGTGGGTTGATCCACTAGGTAGAGGATTAGCTACCTAGTCCTCCCATAACACTCGCGTTAGGTAGTTGGTCAATTACGCTTTGATCGGCAACATAAACGTCAATATTGACCCATGGACTGTGATTCTGTTCAAGTTGTCCTGAACTGTCGTTCCTCCCCCACTATTCACTAACAAAGAATTCCCCCGATGACAATGATGACCGTGGTGGGGTGAAAAACAAACATTTGTGCTCCCCCAGCAGATTTCCTTGGAAGCCAATAAGTTCCGATTTAGCCAATAAGCCTCCAGTTAAAAGCTTTTTTACCCGGGGGTCCTCCCCTAAACCCAATTACCCCCTCTCCATTTCTTCCTCGTATTTCTCCACTCATCTCCTCCTTTTTTTGCGTCCATTCGCTTGCCGTCTTTATCCGTCGTTTCCTTTGATTACCCTCGAAACAAATTCAATACAAAGCCCTTTCAACTTAAAAAAGACGAGTTCGATTTTCCTTCTTATTTCTTGGAACGAAGAACAACATGTCGCGCATGAGCGCATCACCCTAAATATTTGAACTGGTTTTCTTACGACATTCCGAACAAGTTAAATCAAGACATTGGACAGTCTACTATAGAATAAAGACTGCTAGGGCGCTACGAGAAAAGGTTTCATCTCAACCGAAAGGTTGATGGGTGTAAATCAGAACACTCGTTGATATTAGATTCTTCAAAAATGTTGTTACCTATGACTTAATGACAACAATAAATATTTATAAAAAAAAAAAAAAAAAAAAAAAAAAAAAAAAAAAAAAAAAAAAAAAAAAAAACACTGCGAATTCTTTCAAAGGCGTTGGTTATTCCTCGGACCAGGCGCATGGAGCATGGAGACTCATTTCTTCAACATGGGGAAAATGAGTGAAGCAATGGGTGTGACCGGTCCCTGACCCATTCCAATCGATTCAGGGCCCAACATTTAGTGGAAAATGATACCCCACGCGCCATATCGTCAAATATCTCGATAATCTACTTTCCAAAATACACACTTTGACCCCTACCCCACTCAAATTTGGTCCGATGGGGCTTAAAAGTTTCGAGGACCAACTATAGCCGAGAACAGACCCCTGATCCAAATTTCAGGTTTTTAGAAAATTTTCTACAACCAAAGTCGGCATGGACATTTGACTTTTTTGATCTGGACACTTTGAAACGCTCAGGAAACAAATTTTTGGCTGAATCGGAGAGATTGACTTTATACATGAAATCATAGGTTGATTTTTCAAGAAATAACCAACCAAAAACAAGGATTTTGTGTGGCAAAGGACGTTTTATTTGTAAAATCGCCCAATGGATGGCATAAGGAAGAGATAAAAATCGTGGGAAAAATGGAGAAGATGAACTCTGCGTGCGTTCAGGCGTCTAAAGGGTACTAAAGGTCGAGATAGGTTATTTTCTGCTCGGAAACACACAGAGTCGAGAGAATCTACCAAAGGTAAATCTACTGTGTAAGCTCTAGAGACACCGCTCTTTCTCGTACCCTCAAAGGTGGCTCGTTATAGCTGGATGTGACGAAGCCTGAAAAAGTCAAACGATGCTTTTAGGGTGGTTAAAAGGGATAATTACCATGTTAAAAAAAGGGAGTTATAAGAGATCTTTTGCACTTGTGACAACATGATGCGGTACCGATGACGTTGTACCTTACCAAGAGTGATCTATAAGGGGAAAATAATTACATACTCTAAGGACAATCATATTTCTTTCAAGTCTCTAAGGCACCAAAAACGTGCTTTTCACTTTTGAACGAATGAAAATGCGATTAAAAAGCAAGTTCAGGTCCTTTTTAATAAAATTGCGTTTTGTGTCTGTCTGCCTGTCAACATTCCCTCGTGACAGTCGTAATTACCAATATTATGAACAAATGTAGAGGCATAGTGTGGTGCCCCAAAATACCCTCAGCAGTATATTCTACTCGCATGTACCCATCTTGAACCTATAATGTTCAGCTGAGTGAATCCCAATAATTGTAATAATAATAATAATTTCCGAATGAAATTATCTACTCATACGTTGGATATAACTGAGGTGTACGGGCAGTTCTAGCAATGTTCTCCTAATTTCGTTCGATCGTGTCGATTTCCTAGATTTTGTCAAGTCTTGTGACTAGTTACTCCTAGTTAAGATTATAGCATACAATATTTGGCAACTTTTGGTTTTGGGGTCATATGAGGGGGGTCCTTTGTTTTGTTGAATTGACCAGGACGTTACGTTACGATGAAAAGCGAGAGACTCCCCGGAAGAGAAAGAATAAACTTCATACGGCTGATAAGGGGGTTCCATGAGCAGAGATAAAGCGAAGGGAGTGTGAAAGGCCCGAGAGGAGGTTAGGGCTCCAAGGCGATCTTTTCCCGAGCTATACAGGGATGGAAAAAGAATGTGCGCAGTGTCGGCCTTGTGGGTGGAGCCACTGTCAACACACTCGCACGACGCGCCATCGTGTGTCGTATTTACACGAGCAGAACTCTTACCAGGAGCTTTCCTGAAGGGCGGTAGTCCTTAAACCGTCGCTCTTCTCTCGTATCGACCAACCTTTTTCCACAATCTCGCCACCATCTACTCCCTGCCAACCTTCTTCAACCCCCACCATCCGCGGGCAAAATCCTTCTCACACACTCGCTAAATAAAAGGCCACCGTTCTTCTTCACACGCCCGCTGCCGTATCATCGCCCTCTTCACATAGACGCTTTCGCACAAGTTTATTGTAGCACTCTTGAAACCCCAAAATGAATTAGGGACCCCTCCAGTTCATTACACCCTCTTCCTCTGACATGATCCTTTACAATCGCCAGTGGACTATCATCGTTCCAACTATGTTGTCGAATTGAGATGATAACAACCCTTGACCCTCGTACGTGATCTCAGATACGTCCTTTGCGATCATTGGAAATGACTTGTTGAATACATTTTGGTCAAATATGAAATACATACAGCGAGAACAGCATCGCAATGCCAGCACCGTTGTTCGGCAAAACAACAACCAATTTCTGACTCAGACGCTTGGTGTACTATGTGGAGATAGGTCGATGGCTCAATAATACATTAACAGCAATTTACGGCTTCCTTTTGGTTAGTTATTCCTTGACTTTTCGTCCTACAGCCGAAGGGAGATACATCCTGAGACTACCATTTAGGACTGATATTGCTCCAATACTCAAATCGGTTACAACCATGTTGCGCCTACGTTCAATTGAAATCGGTTTTTCAAAGAAAATTGTGATGGTAACATGAAACATCGCGTTGTGCTTAATGCCAGTAGCAAAGCTGAAACAGGCACACTAAACAAACACCTGCAGAGGGACAACACACGACTAATCATACATCACTTTCAACAATTCAAGTTTGTTCTGTCCTGCGACACAGCCAACAAATTCAGACAGATTCTAATGGATGAGGAGGATCAGCCATACCTCACCATGCTTTAGCGCAAGGATCCAAAGGATGAACCGTGTCTCTATCAACTTTCCACTGTAACCTATGGCACTAGTCACACTACTTTACAAGCTGAACGCACACTGCGCCAATTGGCTGAAGACGAAGGCAAGGCTTACCCAGTGGAAGCAGAGGTACTTTCCTACTACGTGGATGACATGGCCTATGGCGCTGACAGCATTGAAGACGATTTGAGCATAAACAACCGCTCATTGGTCTCATGTCCGAAGCTAGATTCAATGTTGCCAAGAGGAGCACTAACTACCCTCCGCTACTTGACTAACCATCTAATGACCCTACCCTCCTTGATTTAGATGATGCGCTCATCATAACCAAGATCCTGGGAATGCCGTGGAACGCCAACTGGGATTGTTTCACCAACCAAGTCACCCAGCCTAATGAAGCCACTACCAAGCGTCAGATCCTCTCAATCATTGCACGACTCTTTGATCAAATCACACGCCATCACCTCCATTTTTCGGGCTCCTTCTGAGCTTATTCACCATATAAACCCCCATATTTATGCAATGAAACATATTTTATTGGAATATGCCAACAAAAATGTAATTTACAAAACGCAAATTCACCTTCAAGGAGCAATTCTATGTCACGGAGCTATGTAAATTATAGAATCTCTTTTCTTAATGTTAGAACAGTGGATTTCATCCAAATAATTCTTTATGGCTCATCCACTTTACGTGTTCTTCTTATGATTGTTTTCATTCAACATCAGACAACGAACGAAAGTCTCATCTTAATTCGTCTTCGCACTCTATTCACCCTTGATTGCCTTTGTAAGAAATTCCTCCCCTCTCTTCCCTGGGAAGGTGAACAGTATTGATAGCGAAACGTCCCGTTCGGTGGAGGGGGTTTTAGAGAGGGTAGAGATAGCTCTGTTGCCCACTAATTGAGTTGAACGTAGTTAGGAAGTAGAGTCTAATGGGGGATAGCTGTACGTGTGTAAAGAGAACTAACTCCGGGGTTAACTCGGTTAAGGAAACCTCCGAGAGAAGGGCACAAAGGAGACAAACCCCCTCCCTTCTGCTCCACCCCCATTCCTCAGGAGAACAGTCCTTTCTAATTAAAAGTATATAACACAAACGCCGGGCTAATCTCATCAAAGGCAAACACTGGTAGAAGAGACGTGGAAGCGAGGCGGGCTGGGCGCTAACCCTCGGCCCAATTGAGATGCGGTTGTCTTCAGTATAATGGAGAATACAACTTTCTCTATTCATTAACTAATCAGAGAAGGTAGAGAGTGCGTCTCTATTGTTTCTCAATAACTCGGTAATTGCGAGGGTTCTCTGTTACCGAGGCGGGCTACGTGCCCCGAATACCTCGTCTTTATACATTTAGTTATCCATTAGTTGTATACTCTCTGCCTAACTCAATTTACATACTAGATTGATTCGAGGCTCCTTCTAACATCTCTTCTAATTGGTTTCATCCACTTTGATATTCGTTTACGCGAATGAACTTCAAAAAAATATTTGCAAATCAACAGAAAAAATCCCTTTTTGTTTCAAAATACATTCTGCTTTAGCTCCTTCTGATTTTGAATTTTTTAGTGAGCGTTTTCCGAAGTATCTACATGAACAAAGTATTCTTCATTCATTTCATTATTCTTTAACAAGAACCGAATACTCCTCTACAAACGCATGCAAATTGAATACAGTCCTAAATTGGGGCATATGAGAAAAACGCTGCAGATTCATTCACAGGGGTTGGTTATTCCTCGGACCAGGCACATAAGGACTAATTTCTGGGAAAAAAAAAATTTCTAAAATGGGAAAAATGGGGGAAACAGTGGGTGTGGCGGGTCCCGGTCCCATTTCAATCGATTCAGGGTCTACAACTTAGTGAAAAATGATACCCCACACACCCAGGCACCAGAAATCTCGAAAACACATTCGAAATGGGTAGATGGGCACCCATTTCGACCCAAAACCACATCCAGAGGGCACTAATCGTTTCCGGATCCATTTCATTGGATTCAGCGTTCAACATTTAGTGAAAATTTATACCTCACAGTCTAGATTGCAAAAATCTTGAAAATCCATTTTCCAAAAAAACACATTTTGACCCCTACCCCACCCAAATTTGGTCCGATCGGGCTGAAAAGTTTCGAGGACCAATTACAGCCGGAAACGGGTCTCTGACCCAAATTCAGATTCTTAGAAAATTGTCTACTACCAAAATCGGCGTGGACGGCGGACGGGCATTTGCTAATTTTGATCTAGACACCATGAAACGTCCAGAATAAAATTTTGGGCCAAATCGGAGAGATTGACTTTTTGCATGAAAACGTAGGTTGGTTATTCAGGATAGAACGAACCAAAACGGGTCAAATTCATGCGTATTCATTATTGGATTAATTATGAGCGCAGAGAAAATGTCGTCTTTGATGCCAAAAAACCAAACCAATGAAAACCGAAAACCCAGAGAGCGCTAGTTGGTCCGGACCCTTCCTTGAACAATTCTGTTGTACAAATTGATATTGAAAATGATAGCCCACAAACCGAAATTCATGAAAGAAACTCTAGTTCAAGTGTGCGGTTCCCCGGTGCGCAGAACCTCCCCAGAATCTTTCGCAGAATTTGCGTATACCACCTATGCGATGTCGCAAGGATTATTTTACTGAAAACAATGGTGGCCTCGATAGCAACCATTTCAGGCGAGGCCTCCACCAATCATCAGCCCCCAGTACTTCTCAGGATACAAATCTCTGCAGGTCGTTAAGCTTGCTGTTTGTTTAGGATTGCTGAAGTGCGCAACGAGCTACGGCCGGCTGAAGCAACGAGATGATGTAAGGCAATATCAGAGGTACTCGCTAATCCGCTGATTATAGCAATAGGCGTTGATTGAATTCCCTCCGCGCCCACAATCGGGGATGATAGATGGTGAATAGTGCATCACTGGCAAGTCAATTTTTCATGCCTGATTAATCTTCTTCGGTCCTGCATGTATCTTTGTGGTGTTCTGCATTTTAGCAGTGGCTACGCTGGGATCGAACTGATGTGCGACTGCTCAAAACGCACAGAATCTCATGAACGTCGCATGTAGAACGATTATTTATCGGCTCAGAACACGCAAACATATCCGTTTGTTTCGAGGGAAGTTATGGAACCGTTCTACTGCGGAAGTGGGAAATTAAGAAGTTTTCTGTAATTAGGGAACCCGCTAGCAAGGCCGGATATGGCCGGCTATGACAATTTTTTTTTCTCGTAACAACGCGAAGAAATTATTTACTCACGAAAAAATGCCGGAAATGTGCGTAACAACGATTTTTGTATTATGCTCACGATGCAAGTTACCTGCCATCCGCTGCTGTTATGGACGTAATTATGAACCGGACGCAAAGATCAGATACCGGTCCAAACCTAATTGTGGTCTGTTGTTCGTCGCTGATGGTCAAAATCGAACAAACTAATTGAGCCTGTCGACACAGAGCACGGCTGCCGATATGCGTCGTGAGCAACCCAATTCAAGCATGGATTACAAACACACGGGATGGTAATTCCTCCTTCCATTCAACATGGGAAAAATGGTGGAAACAGTGAGTGTGGCGAGTCCCGGACTCATTCCAATCGATTCAGGGTCCAACATTTAGTGAAAAATGATACCCCACTCGCCTACATTGCCCAAAATCTCGAAAATCCATTTTTCAAGATACACATTTTGACCCCTACCCCGCCCAAATTCGGTCCGATCGGGCTGAATAGTTTCGAGGACCAGCTAAAGCCGGAAACGCACCCCTGACCCCAATTTTAGAATATTTTCTACAACCAAAGTCGGCGTGGCAGACGGACATTTTACTTTTCATGCAAAAAGCTCCGATTCGGCTCAACAATTTTTTCAGGGTGTTTTAAGGTGTTTAAGCCGGGTTCATACTCATCCGTAAGGGACTACGCAGGTATACGCGTTGGGTGAAGAGCCAATCAGAATCGACCATTCAGTGGGCGGAGCCGCGTACGGATTCCTCCGTTCGAGATCAAAAAGATTTGATTTTCGAACGCAGAAACGTGCGCACAAATGGATGACAACATCGAAGACGAAGAAGAAGGTGACTTTAGGGAGGAGAAGAAGCCCAGAGAAGAGTGATAGGAGCATTTTTATCAAAAGATTTTCGGTTCCAATTCACGTCGTCATGGAATAAAAACTGTTTTCTCCCATATTGACGTCGTGTACTCGTGTTCAGTACTCGTATTATGTGATTTGCAATATGTGATAAGATAGTAGTAGTGTAGAAGTTTTGCCGGATGATATCCGGCGTCGTCGATTTGCGGCACCAACTCTACAGGAGCTGGACCACAGAAGAAATAGTGGGCTGAAATGGGCCACTCTCGATGAAAGTATGTAGTTTACGAATAGAAAAGGTTACACTGTTTATATTAGGAAACAACAGAAATATTTATTCGACATCTGTACATTCTAGGAGAAGCTGAGAGAAAATGAAGAGCAGTGTATCGCCAGAGCAGTGATGAGGCCAAGAAATTCCTTCGTCAATGTGATGAGCTTCGTCTAACCGTCGTTAATAAAAAATTAAATTTAAAAACTTGTGTGGACTTCATGATAGGTACCTTCAAGTTAACTAACTGCGCTTGCAACGGGAAGAATAGAGTGAAGACCAGTTGTACATAAATAATTTTTCTTCATCATTAAAATATTACAAAATCATATTTTTTCTTAAATAACAATTTGTTCATAGATAATTTTCCTACAAATAATTTGTAAATAAATAGTTTTTCTCTCGGAAATTAAATGATTGTCAAGTACTACTTAGTAAATATTTATTGCATCTAGCCCTGAGTTGTTTTACTCTACGCAGTCAAACTGGATGCTGCTTCCACCTGCAACAGCACAAATAATTTCCAGTAATTTTGGAGCTTTGAGTAAGTGGATGTGCACCTCATTGTAATTCATTCACAGGGAGTTTGGAGCAATTGGTAATAAGACTGAAAACAAAGTTAATAACATTGTGACCGTTAGAAGTGTTTCTCCAACACAAATTTTTTCTAAATAGTTTACACAGCATCAATCATGAATTACAACTTCGAAAATTGTGGAGGTGCAATAATCATTGATAACATGAAGACTTGGAAGGTTGGTTGGTACTCACTTGCTTCGTTTGCCCGAAAAACCATAACGAATGAATTAAAAGAAAAAAACACCACATATAACAAAGTATTCGCACAATAATTATTTATCACTTCACGTCAACACCTCAAGCACAGAATATAGTAATAAGGCCAACCCGAAGTCGAAGAAGCTGAGCGCTCAGACACGCACGCAGTAGTATGAACGGTCACCATGATTTTCGGGCCCAACGCGCGCAAATCTCCTCGCACGCAACGCAACATTACGGATGAGTATGAACCTAGCTTTAGATCTTAAAACCAAAATGTCTGTCCGCCGTACGCCGTCCGCGCCGTTTTTGGTAGTAGAAAATTTTCTAAAAATCTGAATCTTGGGTCAGCGGTTGTTCCCGACCCAGGACGGTCCTCGGAACTTTTCAGCAATTTCAAATTTGGGCTGGGTAGGGGTCAACATTTGTTGATTGAAAAAATGGATTTTCGAGGGCAATCTAGGCGTGTGGGGTATCATTTTTCACTAAATTTTTGACGCTGAAACCAATGAAGTGGGTCCCAGAATGATTGTCACCCACTAGAAGAAGTTATGGGTCAAATTGGGTATATATTACCAATTTTGAATATGTTTTTTCGGGATTTCTGGCACCTAGGCGTGTGGGGTATCATTTTCCATTAAATTTTGGACCCTGAATCGATTGGAATGGGTCCGGGACCCGCCACACCCACTGTTTTCCCCGTGTTGAAGAAATGAGTCTCCGTACACCTGGTCCGAGGATTTTGATCTAGACACCTTGAAACGCCCAGAAAAAAATGTTGTGCCGAACCGGAGAGAATACCTTTTTGCATGGAAGCATATATTATTCATGGAATAACCAACCAAAATCAGGTATAGTATCCAGTAAGTACAGTATCGCCCAAATTAATGGAATCAGTGCAGCAAACATAGGAATTTTAACTTTTTGCAACAAGAAACTTTATTTACAGTAATAAAAACAACATTTTAAAACGAAATGTGACCACCCTTGTTCTTTATCACCTCATTAACACGGTTCGGCATAGACTCAACGAGTTTCCCACATGCTTCCTTGATTTTTGAAGAATGAAACCACTCCCGGATCAAGCTGGAAATCATCTTCTCCTTTGTAGTGCAATCTTCGTCGTTGAGGTGGCGTTTCAAAATTGCCCACAGGTTCTCAATAAGGTTTAAATCTGGTGAATTACCAGGCCAGTCCAATACTTGGATCTTGTTGTCCTTCATGAACTTCTGAATCGTTTTTGAAGTGTGGCATGGAGCCAAGTCATGCTGGAAAATTGCTCCTGGGGTTTTTCTGATTTCAGGTACCACTCTCTGTTCCAAGATTTCTTTATATTTTTCGGAATTCATCATTCCATTACAAGGGACCAACGCTTGAATGGTTGAAGGACCCCCAAAACATCTTCTTGTCAGGATGCTTAACAAATTGGTCATAACTTATGATTTCAGTTAGTGATTCCATTAATTTGGGCGATACTGTACCTAAAATAACTCAGTAAAAAGTCATTTATTTTCAGGCAATGGGGGTTCTGAATGAAGCCACGTTATCACAAGAAGGTCGCTGAATTAGTTTCAGTAACCACAGAGTTTTCTACGCCCAAAAAGTTTAATACATGAACGCTTATTGAAACGCGATTCGACGCGGCGAGAGAAGCAAACAGTGGCAGATGCCTATTCGACATGACCCACGAACATCTGCTCTCCTGGCCGCCACGGAGTCTCACAAACGACCTGATAATGTTCGGAATCGGTTGGATTATCAGACCATTATATTAGCGAGACAATTAATCATCTCAATCTGCTCTTTTTCTTCGGGCCTGGGGGTCCCGTAAATTAGGACGTTTTCGTGGCGTGTTGATGCGGATTATGGGCAATAAGTTCTTTCGCTAATAATGGCGTCTGATGCTGTTTATTGGATCGTTTCGTTTGGAGTAAGCAGTCGGGGTTCTGAGTCCACATACTCATACATTCCCTGCTTCAATCATCCACCCATATTTAGACCCATTTTTATCGGCCTCTTTCAGTTCGTCCACCAATTCATTTTAAAATAATTTTCGGTCGTGTTTTGGACGTGTGTATTGACATGTAGCATCAATCTTAACGTAATGACGCAACTTTTGGTCAGATTTCTATGTTTATTATCTGTTGAATCTGCGTTTTAAATATGCAGTAGGACCCATCATATCATTTATATTATACCTGGTACGCAGTGGACAATTCTCGGCAGGTACGTTATACCCTACCGAGAGCATGTAACTCAATTTTATCTCGGAAAGAAGGCGTGTTACGTGGAGAACAGAGATTGCTCAAGACAATGTATAATAAGAGCAGGTGGAAATTGATAAGATCCTTGTTGATAATGTTTCCCGTCACTGTGGTGGACATTAACCACATAGATAGGAATAGAACACCTAAGCGGGGATAACTGACCGAAGTTTTGCATCTTGATTAAAGCATTACCACCGTAATTTAAGAGAATGAAATGCTGAATTTATTTATTTCCTCTGCCTGTTCTGGTCATTTTGTCTGTCACTTCCCTGCTCGCATCTTCCCATTTTCTCCTTGGGAATCAAAATTTCAATGAAGTTGTATAAAAATGATTTTACCAAGGTATCCAGGTAAGTAAATGTATAGTTCTCACCTCCCCTGGTGAATTCGCACGATGACCAGGCGGAAGAAAACCCCACGACTTCCTCCCAGGTCTCTTTCTTCTGCCTCAAAAAGCTACCGTCCGTCCTCTTACCTTCAGTGATGTAGCCAAATATCTTAGCAATGCGAAAGAGAACCGCCATTATTGTTTATCACGATGTTGAGAGCGACCGATGCGATCGGCCAACGTGCACTAATCAAGGCTGGTCGCGTGGCGAGAGAAATGATAACTTATCAGCCGGGTAAGGTTTAATTAAGAAACTAATTTGAAAATGGGGGGAACAGTGGGTGTAGCGGGGCTATTACAATCGATTCAGGGTCCAAAAGTTAGTGGAAAATGATACCCACACGCCTAGGTACCAGAAACTCGAAAACACATTCGATATGGGTAAATAGGTACCCATTTTGACTCATGACCTCATCCAGAGGGCGCCAATCGTTCCCAGACCCATTTCATTGGATTCAGCGTCCAAAATGTAGTGTAAAAATGATACCCCACTCGCCTAGATCGGCAAAAAACTGGAAAATCCATTTCTCGAGATACACATTTTGACCCCTACCCCGCTCAAATTTGGTCGATCGGGCCGAATAGTTTCGAGGACCAACTAGAGCCGGAAACGGGTCTCTGACCAAAATTTCAGATTTTTAGAAAATTGTCTACAACCAAAAACGGCGTGGACGGCGGACGGTGTACGGACGTTTGACTTTTTTGATGTAGACACTTTGAAAAGTCCAGAAAAACATTTTCGGGCCAAATTGGAGAGGTTGACCATTATCAAGAAAACATAGGTTGATTATTCAAGGAATAACTGACCAAAACTGCCTAATATTCCAGCCTTTTTCCAATCTCCAAATGAGATTGAACATGTGAACGTGAGGGGATATTAGAAATCGGAACGTGGCAGGGATGGTACATTAGTAGAAAGGTAAAAGAAGTCCTTTCTTTCAGGTCCTTCAAGATTTGCAGCGACACGGTCTTCTTCTGGACATCACCCATTGTACTGTGTCGCCCTGTCCCTCAGTTCAGAGGAAATGCTGTCAAAAGCCAACTCCGAAGCGTCGCGTTGGACAATAGCGGAGGATTAGTTGAGTCAAAGTCTTCTTCCCCTTAGATCCGACTTTCTTCCAGGATGAAGGAGAGGGTCTGAAGTGTTTACTTATTGCGGGAAGTTGGAAGGGGACGGAAAAGCTTTTTCAATTTTGAAATATGTTCCTGTCAGCTCGCGCCCTTTTCGGAGGAAATCTCAAAATGAGAACCCCCTTGATGTAATGAAAAGAGCAACCGGGACGTTTAAGGGCGTCCTTCGTGTTGAGGATGGGAGGTGTATCTGGAGCATGAACACCATTCTTATCATTCAATCTCATGCTGAGCTTCATTTACCAATCCTTGCGAAGCAACAAATTATTCAATCGGATGGGCCAACTTTATACGTGGCCGTAGTAACACACGATTGCCTAACCACTGTCACTGGTACAATATTAAAACTACTCAATGATCTACTTATAACAATGTTGACTGATTTTGGTTGGTTATTCCTTCAATAATCAACCTAAGTTCTCATGCAAACGGTCAACCTCTCCGATTCGGTCCAAACATTTTTTCTGGACGTTTCAAGGTGTCTAGATCAAATTTCGGGACCCGTCTCATTGAATTCAGCGTCCAAAAGTTAGTGGAAAATGATACCCCACACGCCTAGCCACCAGAAATCTCGAAAATACTCATTCCAAATGGGTAAATAGACACCCATTTTGACCCATAGCCTCATCTAGAGGGCACCAATCGTTCCGGGACCCATTTCATTGGATTCAGCGTTGAAAATCTAGTGGAAAATGGTCCCCCACTCGCGTAGGTACCAGAAATCTCGAAAACACATTATTCAAAAAGAGTAATTCATACCCAATTTGACCCATAACCTCTTCCAATGGGTGCCAATCGTTCTGGGACCATTTTCATTGGGTTAAGTGGCCAGAATTTATTGTAACATGATACCCGACACACCTTGATTGCAAAAAATCACAAAAATTCATTTTTCAAAATACACATTTTAACCCCTACCCCACCCAAATTTGGTCCGATCGGATTGAAAAGTTTCGAGGATTAACCAGAGCCATGAACGGACCCCTGACCAAAATTTACATTTTTAGAAAATTTTCTACTACCAAAGTTGGGGTGGACGGCGGACGGACACTAACTTTGACACTAATTTTGATCTAGACACCTAGAAACGTCCAGAAAAAATGTTTGGGGCGAATCGGAGAGATTGACTTTTTGCATGAAAACAGGTTGATTATTCAATTCAATAACCAACCAAAAATGGTTTGAAAATTTCATATCGCACTTGATAAAATTAATTGAACTTGAGAATGTATACAGGAAGGCAGGTCGTATACCTTGGTTGTGAGTGATTTGTCGTATGCTGATCAACATCGAGTGATTTTACCGTTTACGAGTCTAGAACGTAGTTCAATAAAAGGTTTACATTCGAGGATTCATCCCCATGATAAGTGGGTTCATCAATAATGAAAAGTATCAGGCGCCCTGCCTGTAGTAAAGCGATAAAGACTTTATAGAAAGTGCTAAAATTGTTGTTGAAGGGGCGGCCGGGGACAGTGAGGGCGGTTGATGTCGTTTTCATTCCATGAAGCAGCGTGGTTTTAGAAGGGTTGAAAGGGGTTGGAAACTACGGGAATCATTTATAAGCTATCATGTAGCCGTACCCCCACGCCTCTTAACGGCCGTAATTAAAACAGCAGCGAGCGAGACGACATTGTGAGAAACTGTTATGATTGATTGGGGAAAACCTCGAGCTGAGACGTATAGAGAAGGGGGTGGGGGTACTGTACAAGAGCACTCCATTAACACTGATCATTAATTAGGTGTCAAGAACGAGGGTGTTAGCCCTTTAAAAGTAGGAGGGGTGTGGAGGGGGATGAAACCGCCTAGAGTTTCTAACTGCGCCACTCAACGAGACACTTAGTCAAGCCGACATTGGAGCACCTCCTCTCCCTTCACTCGAAGCCAACTAATGCTCCGAGGCGTGCGCAAAAGGGATCTCGCGCAAACGTCACACTCGGAATGATTTATAGAGATAACGAGCGACAAAACTACGTTTGAATGCAAACCGCCGCTAAGTGCTCCAATGTGTAGGCGCATTTGAGGCTGCCTCTAATAGCCACTTATCCGTCTTTACAATCCTCTCCTACTCCTACTCCATCCAAAAACGTCTCGGCTTTTCCTGGCGGAGAATTAATCGACTACGGTTTTCCCTGAGATCGATTAATCTTACAACATTAAACGACTATATAGAACTCGCTAAATTGATTTGAGTTCTGTGTCCTCATAATGAAAACGCCTTTGACCTTCTTCCGAGCTGATCTGAGGAAAAATCGATCCTCCATCGAGCTAAATTAGTACCACTCAGTTCTTCGCAGTAATAATACGGCTTATAAACTATCCGGAATAAATTTAATACAGTAAAGAACGTCACTATGCCTGAGAGGTGAAATTATCTACAAGACCCCAATCAAAATCGTCTTGTAACTATTAGTATTCGTAATGAATACTTATCCCTATATAAGTGAAAAGAAGAAGAAAATACCGCAATTCCGGAAGAATTATCGGAATATACAGCAGACTCGATTTATCAAATCATGAAAAAATGTACAACTTCTAAGCTACTATGTTGGACGTTCACCCTTTTTGTGATGAAATGAAATTTGTGGTATCTGACGGTGGGTCTCTCTTCAATTTTTTTTTTCCAGTCCACGTGAATATGATGTTATGCGCAAAACATGTGGTCATTGGAAATATAAGGTTTCCGCACAATACCCCCCCCCCCCCATGAACGTGATTAATTTGAAATTAATTTAGAGAGGTGAGAATTTGGACTTTTTATGAAAACCTCAATATGAAATAAAGGATCTGGCTTTAGTGTCAATCCAAATTAAACGATTTTGAAATAGTCCTGTGTAAAGGACAAGGGTCCTCGGTCCTTTGTAAAAGGACAGTTGTTTAAAATTAGTTGTAGAATAATCTCCAAAGTTTGCAACGGAGATACAATGTATATAATATCCTTCTGACAAAACAAAAAGAGCAAAACGTTATTGAGTTCTATATTAAAAATTAAACATTCCAAGTTGGTGTGAAGAAAAAGAGAGAGCGTCATGCAAGGGGTTCAGCATCACTTCGATTTCAAACTCAAAATCAGATCAACTATCGTGGAAACGCCAGCAATGACGGAAAACACAGCTGGGACGTACAAAGCCGTCGTTCTGGCATAAGCGCTGTCTCTAACATTCATTACAGCAATCATCATTATGCTGGCCAAAAGCCACCACACGATTGCCCAAAGGCAGATGATCAATTCCTGAAAATCCCAATGGTTTTGAAACGTTCAAGTGCATAAAAGCAACAGTGCAAGATCATGAGTAGACGGGCAGTGATGGCAACAACCTGTCTTACATACTTACAGCTGCTCTCGGCATAGATCCGGACTGCCAATACTTGAGTGACCACCGCATCAAAATTGGGATGACAGGCGCTGACACTCCAAGGCTTATCAGCAGCCTGAACGACGCTGCTGATCCGTAGACTCCTCCGATTGTGGCCATTGCAGCAAGGGCGGCGATCCCAAAACTCTGCGGCCACCAAGACAATATAATCATGAAGAAAAATATACTCGAATATTTAGCCAGAAGGAAGAGACCCAGACAATCTCTGCCGAACTAACCTCAACGCATTTTGTATTTAACGTTGTTATTTTGACAGTTATCATTCGTTTACATTCCGATTTATGCTCTACTTTGTCTAAATTGTCTAACTGCTCTCTAAAAACGCTGCAAATTCTTACACAGGGGTTGGTTATTTATCGGACCAGGCGGAAAATGGGGAAAACAGTGGGCGTGGCATGTCCCAGACCCATTCCGATCAATTCAGGGTCCAAAATAGTGGAAAATGATACCCCACACGCCTAGGTACCAGAGATATCAAAAACAGACATTCGGAATGGGAAGATAGGTACCCATTTTGACCCACGACCTCATCCAACGGGCGCGCCTATCGTTGGCCCATTTCATTGGATTCAACGTCCAGAGTCACCAAAAAATGAGAGAGCGGCCACCGAAAACGTATATAAATAAAAACAATAGCTTCTATCTGAAGCTTCATGAATTCGCATGATTGATGATAACGTTATACAGGACGAGAGATCTTCAAGGAGAGAGGGAAAACATTGAATTACTCGTAATTGACGTAACTGACAATCTAGCCTAACGGTACTTACAACTTCCAACGTCCCAAATATGACATCCTTGGCAATCATTCGCACTGCCATGAAGAACTCAGTTGATCAGAAAAACAGGTCGCAAAATGTTCCTCGAGTGAACCAAAAGTCAATATGCTAGCTATTACTCTCTATAGAAACATCGCAAATATTAGGAATGCCTATGTATCTAAGAAGGGACATTTTAAATTTGGAATTTTTACACATTGAAACGTCAACTTCTGACTTCCTTGAATTCATGAATACTTGAATGAAAAAATGGGGGCAACAGTGAGTGACAAATCTCGAATACACATTCGAAATGGGTGGATAGGTAACTATTGTGACCCATAATCTCATCCAGAGGGCGCCAATCGTTCGACCACCCATTTTATTGGATTCAGCGTCCAAATGGAAGCGTCCAGCGTGGAAAATGATAACCCACACGCCCAGGTACCAGAAATCTCGAAAACACATATTCAAAATCGGTTGACAGATACCCATTTTGACCCATAACCTCTTCCAGGGGGGCTCCAATGGTTCCGGGACCCATATCATTAGATTCAGCGTCCGAAATTTAACGGAAAATGATACCCCACTCGCATATATTGCCAAAAATCTAGAAAATCCATTTAAAAAAGTTTTGCGAATTCAGTGGATTGTATTCTAGATACCCAAGGAGTTTGACGACTGTAAATTACTGCCCATTCTGCGTAGAACTTATCGGCAAAGTGACAACAGAAAGTAAAAAATCTGCAAATTCTTACACACGGGTTGGTTATTCCTCGAATGGGGGAAACAGTGGGTGTGGCGGGTCCCAGACCTATTCCAATCGATTCAGGGTTCAAAATTTAGTGGAATATGATACCCCACACGCCTAGGCACCAGAAATCCTGACACATACAAAATGGGTGGATACATACCCATTTTGATCCATAACTTCTTCCGGTGGTTGCCAATCGTTCTGGGACACACATCATTGAATTCAGCGTCCAAAATTTAGTGGAAAACTATACCCCACACGCCTAGGTAGCAGAAATCCCGAAAACACATATTCAAAATGGGTAATAAATACCCACTTTGACCCATTACTTCTTCCAGTGGGTGCCGATCGTTCTGGGACCTATTTAATTGGATTCAGTGTCCACAATTTAGTGGAAAACTATACCCCACGCGCCTAGGTAGCAGAAATCCCGAAAAAACATATTCGAAATGTGTAACAAATACCCAATTTGACCCATTACTTACTTCTCTTGAACTTTCTTGGTGAGAAAATGGGAATTATAACTCGCGGATCACAATTTGAACAATATATTTTTGTACTCACTTTCTTACAACTCTAGAAGAAGGAGTGACTTGAGACTTAAATGAACAGAGCTGCAAACCCTCACGACCACTAACAGTCTAAGGAGAGCAATATGTAGTTCGTATGTTACATGGAATGTATAAGATATTCCATCAACTTTCTCCAGTGGGTGCCAATCGTTCTGGGACCCGTTTCATTGGATTCAGCGTCCAAAATTTAGTGAAAAATGACACCCTACTCGCCTAGATCGCCCAAAATCTTGAAAATCCATTTTTCAAAAAACACATTTTGACCCCTACCCCCCCCAAATTTGGTCCGATCGGGCTGAAAAGTTTCGAGGACCCGTCTCGGCAGGGAACAGACCCCCGACCCAAATTTCAGATTTTTAGAAAATTTTCTACTACCAAAAACGGCGCGGAACATGGACGGCATACAACGTACGGCGTACGGCGTATGGCGTACGGCGTACAGTGTACGGCGTACGGCGTACGGCGGACGGACATTGACCTTTTTTGATCAGGACATCATGAAACGTCCAGAAAAAAATTTTGAGCCAAATCGGAGAGGTTGACCATTATCATGAAAACATAGGTTGATTATTCGAGGAATAACCAACCAAAAACACATTTTGGCTCCTACCCAAATGTTTAGAAAATTTTCTACTACCAAAGTCGGTGTGCACGGCAGACGGACATTAGCTAATTTTGATTAGTTGGGTATACACTTTGAAACGTCCAGAAAAAAGTTTCCGGCCGAATCGGAAAGATTGAATTTTTGCATGAAAACAGGTTGATTGTTCAAGCAATAACCAACCAAAACGCAGTATTTAATACTAACAAAACTAAAACTATAAATAATTCATAATTTATAATTTCTGGAATACTTTTCGAGATTCACTAAGATGAAAATCTTTGATTTAATTCCTTGTCAAAAAAGTGTAAATTGGTTTTTAAAACACTATTGAAGGTATTATCGTAGAAGTCGGGGACTGGGGCTAAATTGGCTTTGTACTCACTACAGGTATCAGATGAGCATCATGTTCCACTCTCAGCCGTCCCGTACACTTGTGAGGTCTCAGGGATGCAAGACAATCTTGTTCCTTATCGCCTGTCTCCAACTGATGTTTTTGCTGGATGACCCTATTATATCAGTGGGCTGTCCGCTATAATGGGGAGGAGCGAAGGTCGAAGACAACACCCATTTTCACGGGAGCCTGACTTGCCACAATTAACTTTTGAGCTGATGAAGAGTTCCCGCCGGGGGAAAAGGATAATGTGGCCAACGGCGCGTGAGGGGATGGAACTAAACGTTTGTTAATAGCGAAACCATTCTACAAGAGCGATTGCGGTCAAAAACTGAGTTGTCGTCATGTGAGGCCTCCTAGGGGTGGATTTTCCACGAAGAGTCAATGATCCTGAGAGAAGCGTTGGTCTTGCACGGGTCATAAAAGCAATCAATCAGCTCGGTTGAGTCCTCGCCCTTTCTGGATCAGACAATATCGGTCACCCCCTGGCAGTGTGCATTAGCTGCGCACAGTAATGCACCAACAGAGTACAGACCCCCCTTCCCTCCACCACCCTCTCCCCTTCGCCCTTCTACCCCAAATCTAGCCATAAGCAGTTAGTTTTTAGGTGCCGCGTTAATTGACGCTAACAATTTGGTGAAGGAAACGGTGAACTAATCAATGGTTGATTACTTTTGCATCTTTTCTTGCAAAAAGCCAATCTCTCCGATTCGGTCCAAAAAATTTTTCTGGACGTTTAAAGGTTTCTGGATCAAAATTGAGATTTTTGGCGATCTAGATGTGTGGGGTATCATTTTCCAATAAATATTGGACGCAGAATCCAAAGAATCCCAGTACGATTGGCACCCACCGGAAGAAGTCATGGGTCAAAATGGGTATCTATCTACCCATTTTTGATATGCATCTTCGAGATTTCTGGCGATCTAGCCGTGTGGGGTATTGTTTTCCACTCATTATTGGAATCGATTCTTGAGTCGATTTGAATGAGTCCCCATGCTCTTGGGTATAGCCACAAGACAGGGGAAAATGATGGACTGAACAATGGCATGGTCAAGCAGCATCACTGGAAAGGATGATTTAAATCTTGTCTGGTATGCAGACCCATGTAGGGAGCTGATTTCGTAGGTCCAAAATCCGTGCCTGATCGAAGAACGGTCCCGGTAGGAACGAAGTGCAATGCCATGTTCGGTCAAAATGGGTAAGGTAAACCGGGGTAAGTGGAACCTATAATTTCATTAGTTCAACTTCTGATTAACCTCACACCCGGAATCCTTCATCGATTCCTTCGAAATTTTTACCACTTGATCATCACAAATAGCCAAAATATTTCCCAAACTTTCAGCTTGCTAACTTTTAGGCTTCCTAAGTAGAAGAAAAAAAAAACCAAAATTTACCCAATTTTCCACTTGCCCCGCTAAACTGGGGCAAGTGTAACACAGGGCTTGAGTTCCCTCTTAAATGCATTAAAAAAATGCGGGGTAAGTGGATATAGAAAGAGCGAGTTCCAATTGTTTGGGAAAATTTTTTATTACTTTTAATAATTTTTTTTATTATGAAAAACTGAAATTCTTGTAACTTGTTCCTCACATAACACAGCAAAAAGTCATCGAATATCACATCAAATTAAATCAGGAATACTCGAGTAATATTAATAATAGAAAAAAATCGTTTAACCTATCAGACAAGATGCAATATGCAAGAGCAGAAAACTTTCGTAAGATAAAAATATAAATTTGGAGTAAAGCATCACCCATTAAACAATATAAGACCAGAAAATGTTAATGACTTAGTTAAGTATCTAACAATTTATTCATTAAGGTTCGTCAACACAACATATGGAACTTAGGCCATTCCAACTTTCCTATCCAATGTTGGAATATTCGAATGAAAAATCGAATTTGAATTTTCCACGCTTTTCAAATGTAGGGGCTGGTAAAAAATTTACAATTTCATCCCCACGAATAATGCTTTTATCCTCGATATCAGGCCACCGGAATAAGGATTTTCCAGTAGCAGCAGGTAGTACTCTTCTGGCGAATTTCGCCTCCAAGCATGTCTCCACATCAGTAAGTTGGCCAATGAACATCTTTGCTGACTTGTCACCGGTGAGCTTCACAAGAACCCAATCACCTACTGCTGCTTGAGATATAGTTTTCGAAATGATGTTTGTGAAGTTGTTTTCTTCCTCCTCTTCTAGAAGTTCTTCTTCCACATCGTATTCTTCATCTGAGTCGGAGTCCAAAAATGAGTTGGGTTCGTCACCATCGCTTGATTCATTCACTGTTGTGTTTTCGATCTTCCTCTTCTTAGCACTTCCTTTCTTCCCCTCCCACTTTTCTTTGATATTTCTTGATTCTTAGCCTTGCTAGAACTTCGTCTGATTTGATGACCCCTGCTCCAGGGCAAAATCTCTTTCGTCTCGTGGTCACTATTGGGGATTGTTTCACCTGCTGCAATAGGAGCTCCTCGAAAGAAATCCTCTTTGTTTGGGAAGATGCTGAGGGTTGAGGAGCCTCACTGAGAGGAGTGATCACTCTTGTGGATGATTGCGTTGAAGGAAATTCGCATGGACGGGAAGAAAGGGCAGCAGTCTCTCGCGTAGAAGTTTCATCGTCGTTCGCCGAAGAAGGGACTTCTGGCATATCTCCTGTGGACCCAGAGTGATCACTAGCTCTTTGTGTTTCACACCACCTTCGATACTGATTTGGGTCGAATGTTGCTGTGGGAATGACGTCTTTGTTAAATGGAGAAATCCCACATTTTTGAAAACCACTTCTGATTGTATCAGGATCAAGCTCCATCCAAACCTTGGACAGGATAGAAACAAAAACTGACTTTGGCAGTTTGCAGCCATAGTGTTGTCTTTGCCATTTGATTATTAATTCCTCCCACTTATCCTTCATTGGTTTGAAAACACTGCAATCCATAGGTTGTAACAGGTGAGTGGTATGAGGGGGTAACTTCAAGATGGTAACATTTTCTTCCCTGGCTTTTTCAATGAGCATAATACTGACGTGAGAACTGTGACCATCAAGGATCACGACAACAGGCCTTTCAGAAGGTAGTTTTTTAATAAAGCTGTTTATGAAAAAATTTTCAAATGTTGGGGCGTCCATCCACCCATTTTTGGTGGCAGCGTATGATGACTGAGGAAACTCGCCCTTAGTGGGAATCCACGAGTTCCAAACAAATTTTCCCTTGAAAATTATTAAAGGTGGCAGTTTTTCACCAGCGGCGTTAGCCCCAATCAAAACGGATATGTTCTCTCTTCCTGGGCCACTAGTTACTCTATGGGCTGCAGCTCCCTTCTCCCCGACGACTTTCGCTTTTCTTGGATCTGTGCAAAAGCAGCTTTCATCAATATTGTAGATTTGGGTAGGTCGTACACCTTCTATTACTTCCTCCAACAATTCGAAATATTTTGAGGTAATGAAAGGGTCGATGCCTCGCTTTCTAGCCACTTCAACATGCTGTGGCTTTTTTATGCTCAGGTTATGTTTGGTTTTAAATCGAAGGAAAAAGTCATCCCCGGGAATGCCATCTTTAAATGGGGTATCTATTTTATTTTCTCGGACATAACGACCGATCAACTCCAACACCTCCTTCTTGGATAAGCCAAAGCCGGAACGCTCCATTGTTTTTATACATTGGGCAATCTTTCTCTCATCGTCAGGATTAAGAGCGGTGGGCCTTCCTGAAGTTTGACTTTTGACGCCCCGCTGCCCTTTCACATGTTTAAATAGATATGGATATGGAATACTGAAAACTGTACTGGCTCGATACATTGTTGTCTTGCCGCTCTTGACCATTTCAACCCATGTTGGAGCTGCTCCTTTGTGTAGGGAGGGGGAGGCTTTTTTCTTTGGTAGTTGCGAACCATCTGTAATGGAGAAAAAAAAGAATATTGAGCTGATGTTGAATAAAAAATAATGAAATGGGGCAAGTGGAATACATGGGGGAAGTGGATCACAGTGTATTCCACTTACCTCACACCTCATGTTTCCACTTCCCCCAGGGTGATTAGAAATGGGGCAAGTGTAACATTGCCCTTATTAATTTCACAATTAATGAAAGCCCAAAAAACGCTTGATCATTAGGTTGAGTGCATTAAGAAGAGCAACTTACCGCGAAATTCCACGCAAAAAACACACAATGGTACACCTGGGTGGAATACAATTGACAGAGCAACAGGTTGGATGCCGAGATGATGCAACAGTGGTGAGGTTATAACGGCCCCATATCCCTCCATCATGAAGTGCGTCTGCTTCGTCTTCACAGTTGTAGTAGGGCCTCTCTCTAGATGGCAGAACGTCCTTACCCAGCGTCATTACTCAATTTCTTTGGAAATAGGAAGGGACTATTCCACTTACCCCTGATTTCCACTTACCCCGGTTTACCTTACTTATCTACCCATTTCGAATGTCTGTTTTCGAGATCTCTGGTACCTACGAGTGTGGGGCATCATTTTCGACTAAATTGTGAACCTTGAATCGATTGGAATGGGTCTGGGACTCGCCACAACCACTGTTCCCCACATTTTCCCCATTTGAACATGTGTGTTCCCATGATTTTTGGTACCTAGGCGTGTGGGTTATGATTTTTGGACGCTGAATCCAATGGAAAGGAGTGTCAGAACGATTGGCACCCCACTGAAGAGGTTATGGGCCAAGTTGGGTATCTATTACTCATTTTGAATACGTTGTGTTTTTGGAGATTTCTGGTACCTAGGCGTGTGGGGTATCATTCTCCACGAAATGTTTGGACCCTGAATCGATTGAAATCGGTTTGGGACCCGCCACAGTCACTGTTTCCCCCATTTTCTCCATGGGGATGTAATCAATCCCCATGTGCCTGGAAAGGATTTGCAGCATTTTTATATTTGAAAAGACTTGAGAAAATTCAGTATGAGGAATAATTATTTATAGCCACAAGACCGTGGAAAAGGACGGACTGAAGAACGGCATGGTCAAGCAGCAGCACTGGAAAGGATGATTTAAATCTTGCCTGGTATGCAGACCCATGTACGGAGCTGACTTCGTAGGCTCAAAATCCGTGCCTGATCGAAGAACGGTCCCGGTAGGAACAAAGTGCGATGCCAAGTTCGGTTCTGAGTCAGATTTTGGCTTTCCAGGTTGACTTTGTTGACTTAAGTGGGAAAATCGAGGGGGCAGTTTACTACTGCTGCCAACATCAGGATTTTTCAAAATTTTGAATTTGATCTCCTTGTTGTTGGAGCGTTCATTTGCATAAGATTAACTTCCCCGCGTCGCTGGTCACTAAGGAGTTGAAAGGCTTCCTGGGGGGAGCTTTAAAGCTGTGAGTACCTCCCTCCTCCATCCCAGATAGGTGCTCGGGAAGCCGAGCCACGTCACTCACCACTCGCATTCTTGGAAAAACATTTATATTCTTATTATTCGTTGTAGTAATCCATTATCATTAATTTATATCGTATAATGCACAGATTTCACTTATACAAAGCTTGGTCTAGAACTTCATATCAGCGTGAGAACTCTTTTTCCGGCTTTTTGCATGGCCACCTATTTGAAAGTCAAGCGCTCCCCTTGGGTCCGAAGTGTTTATTTGTCTTTTATGTTTCTTTGTTCCTACAAGAAATACAAGGCAAAATAGGAGTTTTGTTTAAAGTAGGAACTGCATTAGGAAAGTTTTCGAATCGGGACTTCGAGGAAAGGGGGGCAAGAGCGATCGACTAGTTACATGAATCGTGAGTTTCCGATGGTAATTGTGAAAAAGGATCGAAAAAACCTGAGGAAAGCAAGTCTCGTAAAAACGAAAGTTGTTTGCTTCCCACTTTTTACTTTTTATACAATATGGTAATGCGGAGTAAAGAGGCTTCCCTCCCACTTGGGGGCTAAGAGTTCAGAAAGAGTTTTCAGAAAAAGGCTACAAAATAAATTGCTCAGACAGATGCTTTGAAAGGGGGTTTGGATGGGTTGTTTTGCATTTGCTCTCGGAACGGGGAGATCGAAAAAAGTCCCTCAAGAAGGATTCGGGGGGTTGGCCCGAATTCACTTTTCTCCTGATGGGGGTCACTTTGCCGGCTAAAATATACACAAGTTCGGGAGACTAACGAAAGATCGGCGCGGGGTTTGGGGCTGCTGTGCAAGGGCAAAAACATTTCCAAGGGTAACCCCCCCCCCCCCATACCACCACCAAAGTCCTCTTTTTTGGTTCTTTTCCCGCATCCAGTTCTGATGTGAAGTGAGCTCGCTTTGGGACGTTACTAAATTCTGGGAGGATGATGGAAAGTGGTTTTCCACCTTTTCCTCGCATTGCGGAAGGAAATACATTGCATTCTGGACGATGAAACAAATCTCTGCGAAGATGAAAAGAGGTAGAAGTCAGGCAGGCAAGTCTTCTCAATATTTTTGAATTCATTGATTAAATAAAAACGCTGTAAATTCGTTGGTTCGCTGGTTAGTCCTCGGACCAGGGGCCTATTCCTAAAAGCTCTTCACTCTGAATGTGCAACCTCTTCACTCTTCGAAAACTTTTCGTTCCTAGAAAGTGCAGAGCGTTATGAAGCTGTAGAGTGAAATGAAGAGTCAAGGTTTCCAGTGTTCTACTCGGGTTTTGTTCCAAGAAACTCCTCACACTCGTATGCCGAGTCAATACTGTGGGAGGCAAATGAAGATTCGTCCATTTTGGTTGGTTATTCCTTGAATAATCAACCTATGTTTTCATGCAAATGGTCAACCTCTCCGATTCGGCTCAAAATTTTTTTCTGGACGTTTCATGATGTCTAGATCAAAAAAGGTCAATGTCCGTCCGCCGTCCGCCGTCCGCCGTCCGCCGTCCGCCGTCCGCCGTACGCCGTCCGCCGTACGCCGTCCGCCGTCCACGCCGTTTTTGGTAGTAGAAAATTTTCTAAAAATCTGAAATTTGGGTCAGGGGTTTGGTCCCGGCCTAGGACGGTCCTCCAAGCTTTTCAGCCCGATCGGACCAAATTTGGGCGGGGTAGGGGTCAAAATGTGTTTTTTGAAAAATGGATTTTCGAGATTTTGGGCGATTTAGGCAAGTGGGGTATCATTTTCCACTAAATTTTGGACGCTGAATCCAATGAAATGGGTCCCAAAACGATCGGCACCCTCTGGAAGAAGTTATGGGTCAAATTGGGTATATATTACCCATTTTGAATATGTGTTTTTGAGATTTCTGGAACCTAGGCGTGTGGGGTATCATTTTCCGCTAAATCTTGGACGCTAATTTCAATGAAGTGGGTCCCGGAACGATTGGCACCCTCTGGAAGAAGTTATGGGTCAAATTGGGTATATATTACCCATTTTGAATATGCGTTTTTGAGATTTCCGGTACCTGGGCGTGTGGGGTATCATTTTCTACTAAATTCTGGATCCTGAATCGATTGGAATGGGCCCGGGACCCGCCGCACCCACTGTTTCCCCATTTCCCCCATGTTGAAGAAATGAGTCTCCATGCGCCTGGTCCGAGGAATAACCAACCCCTGTGTAAGAATTTGCAGCGTTTTTTTGTAGAGTATCCAATGACTTTGCCAAATAGCTGTCGACTTTCCAAATATCATTTAGGAGATAATTTACACTTGCATTATTATTTCGGATGGATTTTATTGGAAGAGGAAAATAATCATAAATCTTTGAATTGGTAATTCGGTGATTCTTTTTTTGGTGCTAGTAGGTAACAATATTTTTTATAAATAATGAAGAGAATTTCGTCAGGGACCTGCTTTTGGTCCTCAAACCTTTTCAGCCCGATTGGAGCAAATTCAGGAGGGAGAGGGTCAAAATGTGTGTTTTGAAAAATGGATTTTCACGATCTAGGCGTGTGGAGTATCATTTCCGACTAAATTTTGGACGCTGAATCGAATGGAATGAAAGGTCCGAGGAATAACCAACCCCAATCCCTCTTAAAGACTTATCAACGTTTTATTTTAATCAGTCGTCGATATTGTGTGTAATTATGCCCGACTCGTACATTTATTTCTCGTCCAAAGGTTCAGACGACGTAAGTAAGACAGAGAGTTCAATCACTACGTTTCAATTTTGGATTTTCGTAGCAAATAACGGCGCACGATTCTTTGAGTTGAGTCCCTCAAGTTGAAATTAACACTCTCTGCGCCATTGCAGTGTGGCGGTAGAAGTCTTGAGTTTTGCTCGTTTAGGTGTCCTAGGCGTGAGGAAGGTTACAACAAAATAGACACACAACAACAACTCACTCTACATTTCGAATAGAACAAGAGTTTGAGATGAAGAGTCGCAAAACGTGGAGTGTAGAGTCTCAAGGAATAGGCCCCTTGGTTATGAGGTTATACCCAGTATTTATTTAATACAGACTCCTTGTGCCTGATACGTAGATATCTCTGTTTTGATGTCAACGTGCATGATGTCTCGTACAATCGCTTGATCGTTTGATCACTCATGTAAATTGTCGGGTTCGAGCTCTTTTCAGTCGCCTATTACTACTCTGAAAAGCGGGACCGTAATATGCATAAGTGGTCCTTTTGCTACCCGTCGAAGGCGATCGGGAGGAGGCTCATGAATTGAAAATGGCGGTTATGAAATCATATCCCGCGTTTGTGCCGTGATCGCTTGCCCTGTCCACGAATAATTCAATGATATAGGTAGGTAATATCGATGTTTGTTTCGGAATAGCGGCGTTTTATTGGGTAACAGGTCGTTTTGATTTAATTGCTCACGAACGATGCGAACCGATGTCAAAAATACGTTGCTTGATGCATGTCAAAGCCGTGCTGTATTTCAAAAGGAATGGCTAAATGCAATTGATTTTTTAGCGTGATTCCACCGAGTAGTTTGTGCGCTAATCACAAATAAAAATCTGAACATGTCCACAAGTGGATAAAGGTATTACGTCCTTGTATTCCAAGGTAGAAAAAGAAAACTCAAAGATATATAAGCCCTATTGTTCAACTAGGAACAAAATAAATAGGTATATAATCATATTCCGACCAACACTGCTGAATATGTAAACTCGCCGACCTGTTGTTTTGAGCCCTTGTAAAGTAAAAGCGGATCCCAGATCTCATGCTGACTGAAGCCTGCTGAAGGATGGTAGCAGTTTCATACAACCTTGCACCAGGATTTAGTCGTAATTGAAACCAAAGGGAATGTGGAGAAGGAGGAAGTGGATATTTCAGAGGAAAAGTTTGTTGCCGCACAAAAATTTCTTCCTAAAACGCCCTGCAGAGGGAAGGTTGCTTGATCAGAGCAACGAAAGTGTTAATTCACCCTTTGAGACATAAAAACGGACTAGAAGCACAGGGATTCGCTCCAATTAATTTAACGTCCAAAATTTAGTGGAAAATGATCCCCCCACGCCTAGGTACGAGAAACTACGAAAATTAAAAATGGGTAGATAGATACCTATTTTGACCCATAACCTCTTCCGAAGGGTGCCAACCCTTCCGGGATCCGTCTCATTGAATTCAGGGCCTTCATTTAGTGGAAAATGATACCCCACACGTCTGAGATCCCCGAAAATCCATTCTTGGATTCCATTCGCTGAATCCAATGAAATGGGTCCGGGAATGATAGGCGCACTCTGGATGAGGTTATGGGTCAAAATGGGTACCTACCTATCTACCCATTTCGAATGTCTGTTTTCGAGATCTCTGGTACCTAGGCGTGTGGAGTATCATTTTTGACTAAATTTTGAACCCTGAATCGATTGGAATGGGTCTGGGACCCGCCACTGTTCCCCACATTTTCCCCATTTAAACATGTGTGTTCCCATGATTTTTGATACCTAGGCGTGTGGGTTATGATTTTTGGACGCTGAAAAGGGTCCCAGAACGATTGGCACCCACTGGAAGAAGTTATGGGTCCAGTGGGGTATCATTCTCCACAAAATTTTTGGACCCTGAATACATTGAAATCGGGACCCGCCACACTCACTGTTTCCCCCATTTTCTCCATGGTGAAGTAATCAATCCCCATGCGCCTGGTCCGAGGAATAACCAACCCGTGTGTAAGAATTCGCAGCGTTTTAGGGATCACATTTTATTAGCCTGGCATAATGAGTCGCCGTCTAAGATTTTGGAGGTTCTCCTCTTATCCTAGTTCCCGAAGTGACATTTTTTCAACGACAACATAACTGTATTTAGTGCCTGATTACGACTCGATATATCATGGGTCAGGCCAAAATATTTTCCATCAGAATCCGAAATCGCACCCAAGTGTAACCAATGGGACATGAAATGTGCGGAAGGAAGAAGACCGAGCGACTGGCCGAGTACGCATTTCGGAAATGGATTAGTCGTCCTTAAGCAAGATGGGACTCCCTGCAGTAAAACCGACCGAGGGAGAACCGCGTGATTAATTCCATTATATTCCTTAGCTCGAAATGTTATTTGCCCCGACCCACAGGAAGTCGTAAAGAGTTTTGCAGTCGGTCGCCACGGACCCCACATAGAAATCGCCCTTTTCAGCAGTTATTGTTCGTGTTAACTCTAATTTACTTCCACAGCTATCGTGTCACTCTGCTAATGATAAATATTCGAAGCACGGAATCGGCCCATTTATGGTCCTTCAGTGGGTTCCAACCCTTAAAACGGTTCGTTCTTACTGACTTTGACAGAATTCAATTTTCATTGTTTGATATAAAACTCAAACATATTCAAAACATATGGATTGTGTTGGGAGTACGTCAGGATTGGCTTTTCGGTAGCGATCCTATTTGGTTGGGAGCGATGAAACGTAGTTCCATGGTCCATTTAAAGGAGGAGTGAACAGTTATCTATAATAAATCTATAAATCTATAAAATTATCTATAAATATTGTGACGATTTCGGTTCCGTTGAACCCGTTTCCTAAACATTATTATGTGCATTTAATTCATTTGCCACTGAGCAGTCTATGTAATAAACAATGGCCAGAATATACAACGGAACAGGCTGGTCAAAATAAAGAATGCTCAAAGTAAAACGCTGTAAATTCTTACACAGGGGTTGATTATTCCTCGGATCAGGAGCATGGAGGCACATTCCTATCGATTCAACGTCTAAAAATTAGTGGAAAACGATACCCCACACGCCCAAGATGTCGAACATAGGAAAAATGGGGGGAAAAGTGGGTGTGGTACCGGACCAATTCCAATCGATTCAGGGTCCAAAATTTAGTAGAAAATGATACCCCACACTCCCAGGTACCAGAAATCTCGAAAACACACATTCGAAATGGGAAGATAGGAACCCATTTTGACCCATAACCTCATCTAGAGGGTGCCAATCATTTCCGGACCCATTTCATTGGATTCAGCGTTCGAAATTTAGTGGAAAATGATAACTCATACGCCTAGATCGCCAAAAATCTCGAAAATCCGTTTTTCAAAAAACACATTTTGATCCCTACACTGCCCAAATTAGGCCGATCGGGCTGAAAAGTTTCGAGGACAGAATAAAGCCAGAAACGGACTCCTGACTCAAATTTCAGATTTTAAGAAAATTTCCTACTACAGAAAACGGCGTGGACGGCGGACGGACTTGCTAATTTTGATTTAGACACTTTGAAACGTCCAGAAAAACATTTTGGGCCCAATCGGAGAGATTGATTATTCAAGGAATAACCAACCAGAATTAGGCTAAACAGGTCGTACTAAAATTATGTGCGCCCACAGTTATTTAAACACCTTGGAAGTCATAAGCTCTGCCACGTGATCGAACATCAGCTCTTCTGGAGGTACAAATTCTTTCACAAGGGTTATTTATTCCTTGGAGAGGGAGTATCGAGTACGGAGCGTCCTACTTTTAGTGGTAAATGATATCTCATACGCCTAAATCTCGAAGAGCCACTTTCGACATAGGAAAGGAATTGGACCCATCTACTACTGAATAGATGCGGGTAAAACTCGTATCATGCTCCATTATGAACTTTTTACTCAATTAAATCTTATGAACTAAGAACGAAGAAATATGATAATTGTTCACCTGAACGAAAATATAAAGAAGCAGTGAAAGATACGAATTCCCAATTTATATGAGAAGAGAACACTCATATTTGACAAATCAGGACCTCACTATTGCATCTTGAGGTCAGTCGGTCAAAAAAAAAAAAAAAAAAAGTTCTAACATGCCACTTGAAAAACACGTCATTCCGTCTCAACGAGAATATTTCCTAGCGGTCGTGAGGTGGTCGGTGGGTACACTAAAAAATAAGAGCGCTATAAAGAACTGGCGGAAAGTACGTCTATCGATCTATTATAATATTGAAGGGGGAAACTTTTATCCGTGGATCAACGAGCCTCCCTCCTCAAAACCATGGTTTATGAGGCTTTTTTGCGTCGACCAATAGGAAAAAAAAAATGCGTTATAGCCTTTAAAAAGGAGGACGTGGAACTGTTTATATTCAATTGGATATTTGTTTGCCTATGCCCTCACCCTCGTCCTTTAGGCCCTATATCCCGACGTCTTTCCGATCCTAATAAACATGCCCTTTTCGCTCCGTTAGGTTTTTTCAACAAATTTTCCGCGTTGCCGTTTTCTCGATGTTTCCCGTTCTTCGCCCCGCTCTCTTATTACTTATGGGGTTTCTTCTCGTGTTTTTGAGAATAGGAGAAGTCATTCGAGCAGATACGGGCGAAGCACTCGTATTACGACCATTCAACTTGTTTTGGTTCTTTACACGAAAATAGATCGTCGAATATTCTCGTATATAAATCTTCCTCAATGAGATTTTTTTTCATCAAAATCCTGGTGACGCTGCACAGCACAAAGAACAGTTGACTTGCTTCAAATTGTGATTCCGGAGATACGGGAGGCATACCAGAGAATGAGTTCTGAAGGCATTTGCTTTTGGTTGGTTATTCCTCGAATAATATCGAATATTCCTTGGAGCTAGATATTATCGGGAAAACAATGAGTGTGGAGCGTCCAGGATTCGTATTAATCTATTCAGCGTCTAATATCATGTGGAAAATGATACCCCACACGCCTAGGTTACAGAAATCTCGAAAACACAAATTCTAAATGGGTGAATAGGCACCCATTTCGACCCATAACCTCATCCAGAGGATGCCAATCGTTCAGGGACCCGTCTCATTGGAATCAGCGTCCAAAATTTAGTGGAAAATGATACCCACACGCCTAGGTACCAGAAATCTAAAAAAAAAAAAACATTCAAAATGGGTGATAGATAGCCATTTTGACCCATAATCTATTCCAGCGGGTGCTAATTGTTCTGGGGCTCTTTTAATTGGGTTCAGCGTCCAGAATTTAGTGGAAAATGATACCCCACACACCTAGATTGCAAAAAATCTCAAAAATCCATTTCTTTAAATTCACACTTTGACCCCTACCCACCCAAATTTGGTCTGATCAGGTTGAAAAGTTTCGAGAGCCATGAAGGACCCCTGACAAAAATTTAAGATTTTTATAATAATTTATACTACCAAAGTAGTAGACGGCGGACGGCATACGGCTATTTTCATACGGTAATTTGCTTATTTATTTTGTTCGGCCCCCAGGCTATGAGATCGAAAGATGCCAAAAAGCAGCCAGTTCAAATTACCCGCCCGTTTGGGTCGACCAGGGTAGGACCCGACATCAGCGCTCGCTTGTTCTGTGAACTAGGGGGTAACCCTCCATCAAGGCAACCTCGCATCATTGTTCTGTGCTCCAACATGTTCGTATCGCTGTCATAAGTTCTGTATCCGTTCACATCCGTTCGATCAGTCATTAAAAGTTCAATTAACTGTTTCAGTTCTTCAGTTCCAAACCCACGGTCCCACATATTTATTTATGTAGCACGGACTTGACAGCCCAATATAATAATAATGATATTTAACATGTAGCTAGCAACAACGACAGAAACACAGTAATAATAATATAACAATCTCATTGACCAAGAGGCTCTGCCATAAATCGTTTTAATTTTGGCGATGAGATATTGAAAATGTCCTAAT
>CM033999.1:0-96620 GCA_019603395.1 Cyrtorhinus lividipennis | reverse complement strand
GAGGTTTCTGGTACCTAAGCGTGTGGGGTATCATTTTCCACTAAATTTTGGACGCAGAATCCAATGAGACTGGTCCCGGAACGATTGGCGCCCATCGGATGAGGTTGTGGGCGCTGAATCTATTTTTAAATTAGTCTCCATGCGCCTGGTTCGAGGAATAACCAAACCCTATGTAAGAATTTGCAGCGTTTTGGTTGGTTATTCCTTGAATAATCAACCTATGTTTTCATGATAATGGTCAACCTCTCCGATTCGGCTCAAAATTTTTTTCTGGACGTTTCATGATGTCCTGATCAAGAAAGGTCAATGTCCGTCCGCCGTCCGCCGTCCGCCGTCCGCCGTACGCCGTACGCCGTCCATTGTCCACGCCATTTTTGGTAGTAGAAAATGTTCTAAAAATCTGAAATTTGGGTCAGGGGTCTGTTCCCAGCCGAGATGGGTCCTCGAAACTTTTCAGCCCGATCGGACCAAATTTGGAGGGGGTAGGGGTCAAAATGTGTTTTTTGAAAAATGGATTTTCGAGATTTTGGGTGATTTAGGCGAGTGGGGTGTCATTTTCCACTAAATTTTGGACGCTGAATCCAATAAAATGGGTCTCAGAACAATTGGCCCCCACTGGAAGAAGTAATGGGTCAAATTGGGTATTTATTACCCATGTGGGTGACTTCAGCCGAATAGACAAACAAAACACATCGTCATATCCTGTTGTTTATAACCAGCTGTTAAACTTAGCAACCAATTTTGAGCAGTTGCCTACAATTCTTTTTACTGTCCGAGCTTTTTTATCCGTACCATTCAATTCAATTTAATACAATTATTATAGCCTTCTAAATTACCTACGTTTTCTCAATATTATATTAGTAAATTAGTGTCGTAGTGCCCCATAGATACACCCATCTTGAATATGTGTTTTCGGGATTTCTGCTACCTAGGCGTGTGGGGTATCATTTTCCACTAAATTTTGGACGCTGAATTCAATGATGTGTGTCCCAGAACGATTGGCACCCACCGGAAGAAGTTATGGGTCAAAATGGGTATGTATCCACCCATTTGGTATGTGTCAGGATTTCTGGTACCTGGGCGTGTGGGGTATCATATTCCACTAAATTTTGGACCCTGAATCGATTGGAATGGGTCTGAGACCCGCCACACCCACTGTTTCCCCCATTCGAGGAATAACCAACCCCTATGTAAGAATTTGCAGATTTTTTTGCATCCGAGTCCGTGAAATTCGATTATCTTTCTTTTTGATTTCGAAATTGAAAAGATCTCTCCAAAATCAACATTTCCGTGTACGGCAGTAAAATTCACTAGAACTGTACAAGGGCTCAGCCCCATCATGTGAATCGAGATTGAATCAGCTGCGTTCTGTGCTCATGTCTCAGACATTATTTTCTTGTTACAATAACGGCTCTCACTTTGAGAAGCTGATTGTGAAAATGATAAAGGGATGAAAACCTGAACTGGGGTGCAACCGCAAAAATCCGTTTTTTGTTGAGGAAGCCTCCCAATCACGTTCTCCCTTGTGTTCTTGAACGGACGGAATTACAACACAAATATTAATTTCCATGTGTAGAATCATTGGGTCATCTAGAATCGTTTTGACGGAGTTATCACCAATCAGTGGTTTACGTGTCGTCATTTTTTATTTGGCTCCGACTTAGGGAAGTAGCCGTGAATAGGGTCAGTACGTTCTAAGGGTGAAAGAGGAAGCGGAGCGAAACCACTGATATAAGGGAGGTTGATATTCAAAACGAGAAATTATGCATTTTACCTCGATATAAATCCGAAATAGGGTCGTAATTACCGAGGGCCACGGGGAAAGCGTTGAAGGGATGACTGAAGGGGTTTATGAATGATAACCTGGATAAATATCGTGAAAACGGGCCCGGGGTGTATCCCCGTCCGAGACCTTTTGATGCCTTCTTCAAGGAACGTTTTCGGCGTCTCAGATCGCGTGTTCTTTGTGCAGAGGGCGGTTTCGAGCTCACAAGGGATCATTAGACCCTCTCTAAGCACTTCCTATTGCTTTCGGAGAGGAAACTGTTTTTGAAAACCCCCTATAGCGGGCAGCGTTATCGAAATATCATCTCACAGCTTATACCAGACCGCTAAACGCTTCTGCATAATACATACTGAACTATACTCGACCCTGGAGGACGAAAGAGTGCTTTTAACCGTTGTTTACGTTTCTACCCCTTAGTCGGCTTTCCTGCTTCTCCCATAAGTTTCTCATCTACACAAGGACTTCATGGCCAACAGAGCCGCGAAGTTGTTTTTTGTCACGAAAACACCGGCATCTTGTACGATAAATTTATTGCCAGGAATGAAGAATAGGTATTTCGAGGTTACTGTGATCACAAATCAATTGTGTTGCCAGCTAAATATGAAGTTCTACTTGACTGCAGTCTTGAGACGAGTTGGAAAAAAACGCTGCAAATTCTTACACACGGGTTGGTTATTCCTCGAACCAGGCGCATGGAGACTTATTTCTTCAACATGGGAAAATGGGGGAAACAGTGGGTGTGGCGGGTCCCATACCCATTCAAATCGATTCAGGGTCCAAAATTTAGTGGAAAATGATAATCCACACGCCTAAGGTACTAGTAATCTCGAAAACACATTCGAAATGGGTAGATAGGCACCAATTTTGACCCATCACCTCATTCAGAGGGCGTCAATCGTCCTGGGACCCATTTCATTTTATTCAGCGTCCAAAATTTTAGTGGAAAACGATACCACACGCGCCTAGATCGGCAAAAATCTCGAAATTCCTTTTTTTCGAATACATTTTGACCCCTACCCCGCCCAAATTTGGTCCAACCGAGTTGAAAAGTTTCGAGGTTTATTCAAGGAATAACTTGAATTCTCCTTCCTCAATTTTTCAATGACCCCCCCCCCCCCTTCCTCTCCACCGAACCCTCATGTCTTATTGATTGGTTTTCAGTATCAATTAGTATCTTTTCAATGAACCAGAGTTATTGAATTTCTTTGCTCTATTCCGTAATTCCGATTAGACTAGAAGAGTTGCTCCAGATGTTAGGCCGTCCAGTCCCAAATCAAAAACAAAACGTTCGATATAACTTCTCCAAATGACTGAAATGACTATATTGGTTATTTGTTTCTCACCCTTGTATACGATCATGGGAGATACATTATTGAACCACGAAGAAGTTAAGCGATGAAACGCAACTCTTTCGGGGTCAGTTAATATTGGATGGGTTCCGTAACGAATCAGTGGAGGAAAAGTACAGAAACGGCCCGGCGATTTCACGAATAACCTGGCCCTTCACTATTTCAGGAAAGTTTAGTACCAATTTGATTCCTGTTAACCTCGCGTGAAAGTTTCAACAGATTGCAATGGGTTTTTCTTGGAAGTAACGACTCGACGTTTTATTGAATGGACAGAAAAGCCAATAGAAATCTTTATCTCAATTTTATACTCAATCTACGACTCACTACGATGGGATATTGAGAATGCACTCCTTGAATCAAACTAGTTCATTCTGTCTAATTATAACTGGCTGAATTTGAGGAATTTGTCTGTATTCCGAATATGTGGGTGAAATGCAACGGGAGGAATCGGAGCTGGTTGAAAAATTGGGCTAAGCTTTTGGCACTGGTCCTGGAAAATTTTCTAAAAATCTGAAATTTGGTTCAGGGGTTTGATCCCGGCTTCTGTTGGTCCTCGAATCATTTTAGCCCGATCGGACCAAATTTGGGCGGGGTAGAGGTCAAAATGTGTATTTTGAAAAATGGATTTTTTAGATTTTTGGCGATCTAGGCGTGTGGGGTATCATTTTCCACTTAATTTTGGAGACTAAATCTAATGAGATTGGTCCCGGAACGATTAACGCCCTCTGGATGAGGTTATGGGTCAAAATGGGTATCTACCTACCCATTTCGAATGTGTGTTTTTGAGATTTCTGGTACTTAGGCGTGTGGGGTATCATTTTCCACTAAATTTTGGACCCGGAATCGATTGGAATGGGTCTGGGATCCGCCACACCAACTGGTTCCCCCATTTTTCCCATGTTAAATAAATGAGTCTCCATGCGCCTGGTCCAAGGAATAACGAACCCGTGTGAGAATTTGCAGCGTTTTTCAACCTGTTTTCTTCACTCTCGGAGAATCTTACCGTTACCTTCAATTTGTTATATTTACGGCTCGAGGAAATTTAAGGTGTAAGAGAGGGCGTGAATACGAATTGAAATTTACCAAGTTTCCCGTATTCATCCTCCTGCTCAGCAAGGAAGAACCTAAAACAATGTCGGACAATTAGCAGAAATGCAACTATTCCACAGACTTTAGGAGGGAATTAACCGAAACTGATTACGAGTCAGCCAGGAAGCGTTTGGAAATCTAATTGGGAGCGTCATTATTTTCCTCTAAAATGGTTGTACAACACCAAGTTAACGTTATCACCGGCAATTACGGGAGAAACTGATGGCGCAATAAGTGGTCACTTACTGCTCTTATACGTATCCAAGTCGGAGCAAAATGAGCCAACGAAGAGTGACGGTATGAAATTATGTAAGGCTGGTAAGGATCCGTTATTATTGAGAATTTTCAAGACCGTTTTCTACATGTGATTTTATTTTGATCCAAGCAGGTCGGAATTATGTATTGACGATCGTGTTCCTTCATCTTGGTATCTTTTATTGGTTCGCAGGACACAAAGATGACGATGGAAGGTGCTCACAAGGTGGTGGTCTGTCCAAAAAACAGAGAAAAGCCCGAACCGCGTTCACCGACCACCAACTCCAAACTCTAGAAAAATCATTCGAGCGACAAAAATACCTCAGCGTCCAAGACCGAATGGAACTGGCCGCCAAACTGAGTCTTTCCGACACGCAAGTCAAAACCTGGTATCAAAATCGAAGGTGAGTGTCGCAATTAGTGTTCTTTTGATTTCCTCAATGCTGCTGAAGCTCAGCATGTGCCATCCAAAGTTTGAATAGCCTCAGCTTCTGATGCATTCTTGGCATCGATAGGAATTTTTTGCATAATTTTTGAAAATAGATAAATTGTTTTTTTTTCTTGATTGGTATTTTTCGAATAATCAAACCATGTTTTCATGCAAAAAGTCCATCTCTCCGATTCGGCCCAACATTTTTTTTTTCTGGCTTTTCAAAGTGTCTGGATCAAAGTCAAATGTCCGTCCGCCGTCCACGCCGACTTTGGTTGAAGAAAATTTTCTGAAAATCTGAAATTTGGGTCAGGGGTTCGTTCCCGGCTTTAGTTTGTCTTTGAAACTTTGCAGCCCGATCAGACCAAATTTGTGCGGGATAAGGGTCGAAATGTGTACTTCGAAAAATGGATTTTCGAGATTTTTGGCGATCTAGGCGTGTGGGGTATCATTTTCCAGTAAATTTTGGACGCTGAATCTAATGAAATGGGTCCCAGAACGATTGGTGCCTATCCGAAGAGGTTACGGGTCAAAATGGGTATCTATATATCCATTTCGCATGTGTTTTTTCGAGATTTCCAATACCTAGGCGTGTGGGGTATCATTTTCCTCAAAATTGAACGCTGAATCGATTGGAATGAGTCCAGGACCAGCCACACCCACTGTTTCCCCCATTTTTCCCATGTTGAAGAAAGAAGCTTCCATGCGCCTGGTCCGAGGAAGTAACCAACTCAAAGAATTTGCAGCTTTTCAGTTCATTGTGATGGACTTGTGCAACAACCGAGTTCAAACATCGAGAAAAATTACTTTTCGGAGGAAAATCTAGGGTTTTTATGATGAATAATAATAAAATACCCGCCTCAAGCTGGCTCACTGTATGAAATTGACTTTCAGTACACTCACTATTTCAATTTTAATGCTGGCATATGAATAAATTTCATCTGGATCATGTTTCAATAGCAATGTTAATGTATTTCTGTAAAATGACTTGGCCATGGGTTTGTCTGACAACAAGTTTACGTTAAAAGGCAACAAAGCCAGAAAAGCTCTTGATTAACTTGAAATCGCCTTAGAATGGAAACTCTTAATGAAGCTGCACCCGTTCGTGGCACACCACGCAATTTAACTCTGTTCGTTCGGTTGTCTTTCTATCTTTGAAAATCACCGATTAGCTCCATAGTATCGAACTTGAATATCGTGGATAGAATAGAACGATCATCACTTCTGAAGAACAAAGCTGCTGGAAGTCAAGGGGGCCCCATTGTGTCTACGTCACGTTACCCTCCGCTTCCTTTTCACAAGTTTGTTTAGAGCTCCCAGGTCTCAGGTTTCAATGACGTGAATAGCATGTTATTTCCGAGTCAACTAGAATGTACTTCGGGATGTGGAAAATAACCTGCTATCGAGGAGGCGGATATTTAGGTAGATTCTGATGGCAACTTTCAAAGCAAGCCCGCCATTGATATTGTTCGGTAAAGCCACACCGAACGAATCGTTGAAGTTACCTTAAATTTGAACGACGAATCCGTTGTTATATCTGAGAGACATGCAGAATGTGGCAATCAAGATCGTTCTAAGTAACTAAAACCTCAGTAAAAACGGACCACTTACTTCGTTCAACAGAGAGCCAAATATATCTTCCTTGTTTCTGGCTAGAATGAATTTTGCAATATTCAACTGTGGTTGGTTTCTCGTTTTGGTCGGTTAATCCTTGGATAATCAACCTATATTTTCATACAAAATGTCAACCCTCCGATTCGATCCAAAAATTTTTCCTGGTCGTTTCAAGGTGTCTAGATCAAAATTCGCAAATGTCCGTTTGCCGTCCGCCGTCGACGCCGATTTGGGTAGCAGACAATTTTCTAAAAATCTGAAATTTTGGTCAGGGTTTCGGCTCTACTTGGTCCTCGAAACTTTTCAGCCGGATCAGACCAAATTTGGACGGGGTAGGGGTTAAAATGTGTTTGTCAAAAAATTGATTTTCGAGTTTTGGGCGATCTAGGCGTGAGGGGTATCATTTTCCACTAAATTTTGGACCCTGAATCGATTGGAATTATTCCCCATTCTCCTGATCCGAGGAATAACCAACCTCTGTGTATGAATTTACGGCGTTTTTATTGTAATAATGCTCCCGGTGTACCGTTCAATCTCACTCCCCGATTTGTAACGATTAGACTGGGTATTCAGTTCAGACACAAGTAAGCCAGTTAACTTGTGGGGTTTCCCTTAGGGAGTTTACTAATTTTCAATGAATTTAGCCCTACGCGGAAAATGGCTAATGCTGACCCAATTGGTCCTCTCTGGTGTTCCTCTGTCCATCGTGAGTTTCAGAAGCCCACTAAAATCCGCTGTTAATATACGATTTAATTCGATTGCGAGGCCACTGAATATTAACCCGGCTTACCCTGTAAGTACATCAGTGGAAACTGTCAATGATATTGGACATGAACAATGAGCGTGTGACACCGCACGACCGGAAAGCGGGGCGATGATGACCGTTTATTTGGCTATGCACCCTCATTAAAGAACTAACATGCACAATCCTAGAACCCTCATTACCTCGAGCAACCATGAAACCGCTAAAGACCACGTTCAGACTTTTTTCATCGCTTTTTTACAACGGAAAAAAATGTAAGTCTTATTTTTCGGTCGACAATACTTGATAAATACCGGACGTTTTGACATGGTTACCACCATTTCAGGAACTTAACTGGATCTGAAGTGAAATGAATGTTGTTCACCTTACACCGTGTTATTGATGTGACTGTAGGAGTGGCACTCGTTATGTATGATCTATCTAACCAGTCAACGATTGTGATCTGACAAACATCACTAAGTGCTTATCTAGCTGAACCTAAGGCCCTCAACTTGGTATGATAGCTCAAGCATAAGCTGTCATCTCACTTATCAATCCATTAGGCAGAAAACAATGAGAATAATAATATCGAGATTTTACATACATTTGTGGCATTCACATTCGTGTTGACAACTTAAAATAGGTTGGGTCAGCAACAAAATAACAAAAAACGACTCAGGAACAGGACGCGAAAATCCGCTGCTTTCCTCAGCAATGAGGTGTAAAAACTATTCGAAACGAAACAGCCAATAGGCAAAAACTCCCACTTTGAGTGAGGCTTATCTTCTGCAATTTGAAATTGGTCGCAGAGTAGCCACGGGAGAACTGAATTTTAATGAATATTCCTCACGGAGCCCCAACTAATGCGATTTTGATATCCAACCTCAACAGAGGTATTAATCGACTTGAAAAATTATTACCCCGTAACTGCTCTTCGCTCGGCAGCCTCACCAATTAAAATGCAAACAAAACGGATACAACCGGTAATGAGGAATGCTTCTGGTTTGAGAGGACAGACAGGACTGCTTCTGCTCGCTCTCAATCGCAACATTCGACGCAAAAAGAGAACACAAGAGAGTTTCAAACACGTTTTATTGCTTCTTAAATTCATTAATCCCTTTAATAACCTTCGTGCATTTCTATTCATTCCGTTTAATTTACATCAGGACGGGAAAAAAATTATTAATACCGCGGTAAAACGGGGCTAAATGAGCCTTGGAGAGGCAAATGAGCTCATTCATATTTATTACGCTCGATAGGGATCGGTTCGTTATTTAATACCTGTGAGCGGTACGCGTTCTTAATCAGTGAAATTAACCCACCGTGCAGCTGAACTTATTTGATGAGAGTACTTCGCTGTTAAACAGCAAAATCCTTTGAGGATCCCATTTGAGATTAGTGTAAAATAAAACTGGAAAATGGAGACTCATTTCTTCAACATGGGGGAAATGGGGGAAACAGTGGGTGTGGCGGGTCCCGGGCCCATCTCAATCGATTCAGGGTCCAAAATTTAGTGGAAAATGATACCTCACTCGCCTAGGTACCAGAAATCTCGAAAACACGTTCGAAATGGGTAGATAGATCCCCATTTTGACTCGTAACTTCTTCCGATGGGTGCCAATCGTTCTGGAGCCCATTTCATTGGTTTCAGCGTCCAAAATTTAGTTGAAAAGAATACCCCACACGCCTATATCGCCAAAAATCTGGAAAATCCATTTTTCAAAAAACACATTTTGACCCCCCCCCCCTACCCCCCGAATTTGTTCCGATCGGGCTGAAAAGTTTCGAGGACCAACTAGAGCCAGAAACGAACCCCTGACCAACATTTCAGATTTTTGAAAAAAAGTTCTACTACCAAAGTCGGCGTGGACGGCGGACGGACATTTGCTAATTTTGATCTAGACACCTTGAGAGGTCCATGAAGAAATGTTGGGCCGAATTCGGATGAGAATTGACTATTTCGAATGAAAAAATGGGATTGATTATTCAAGGAATAACCAACCAAAAAGAAACAACGGATTTCATTTTTAAATGGGTCGAGAATGCACATTTTGATGACCAAGTAACAAAACTCATTCTGTAACGACTGTCTAACTAATAAAACCATCTCACCCTAAAAATAAATAAATCACGGGAACTCGATGGTGATGTTAGTGATCTAATGATGACAAATGATTGTTCTGGTCTCCCCAGGAAATCGGACCGCCCTCCGCAGTACAGAAATACCATTATATCTATTTGTATCCGGGGAGAGCGAGTGACAATAGGAGTTCGGCAGCTGCCGTGTTAACCCCTATCACCTTTCACACCACCAGCATTTCGTATTCGATTGACCAGGGGCTCAGGCATTGGTTAATCCGGCGCACCCTGTTCGTATAATCTGTATCGGGTGAGGATTTGAAGTTGTTGGTTATCGTCCGACGATTCCGAACTGAATTCCACTTAGCGAACTGTGATGTATTGTTTCTTACATCGTGGTTGGTAATTTTTGTTTCTTTGGTTCATCATGAAAATAATTTTAAAAATATTCTGCATCATACACAACAAGTAGAACAAATGTAAAAGTGTGGCTGGTTTACACCCGATGATGGAGTAATTTTTATGGGGAGGTTTGGGTGGGGGGTTTCTTATCTGTAATTTTTGAACGGCGAGTGAATTGAGCGGTTATGCCAGTTCAATTATAATCATGGATTGTAACTGTTATGTGAGTTGAGTAACTGGTTGGAGCCTAGGGCTGTACGGTTCTGAATCAACCAGATTGTTTGGCTGCCTACTTAAGTTGAGCAGCATCAGGTGCTGTCACCTGAAGGGGACTTCATGCTGGTTGGAGGGTCCACTCAACTTCAAGTCGAAAAAGCAATAAAGTACTAGGAGCAAAACGGACAGAACTAGTTCCGATTGGCTCGCTAGTGGCTACCCATAACTAGCAGCTAACTCCAAGTAATTGGTAGTATTAATTTAAGACAGGTCCACATTTTTCTTGGTTAATATTACTCTTCAGTCTTTAACACGTTCGCTACGGAATTGTTGAGCTCTTTTGAGCAGCTGGGCGGGAGTCATCTGAAATAAGAACGCGCCAGGTGAGTGCGCCGCATGTGGAATGAAATTCGAACCGAGCTCCTAACCCAGTGCGCCTATAGTATGAGATATTTACCTTGGACTAAACTACTTGCACCGAAGTATTTCGTGTACTAAAGCGAAGCACTGAAAGAAATCTTGAGGCGGGAACACGGAAAACGATGCAAAATGGCAAGAAAACTACAAACCAGTCCCCTATTTCGGACTTATTTTCTTGCATCATAGCAACACCCCGGCTGACTCCGACGTTTGCAGAACCTTCAGAAGGTTCAAAGCTGGCGCGGTAAGTAGAAATATGTTCCATTTCACTTTCTGGTATACTGGAGGAGCGATCTGAAGTGAAGGCTGCCTTCACGCGCCAGGCGCGTGCGACGCTCACGGATTGGACCAGAGCTCACGCGCTGAGCGCGTGACCCGCGGCGAACGTGTTAAATCTTGCCTGTTCATAAAATTAGGAGATAATCGTGTGAGCCTTCTGTGATCAATAAGCTCTGGTGAGTATTGCAGTCCGTTCGGATCGCTCGCTAACATGTTATTGAACCGTGAACAGTATACATGCAGACACAACAATGAGAAGAGACACCTGAGAGCAACAGCGATTTTTAAAATGATTAATACCATCATATAGTCCTGTATTAAGGTAGGCAACTAAATCAAATTTTGGTACACAAACGGATTTGATTTGTCATTCAAATGAGCGTGCAACGAATTGTTATTTGGTAATTATTGTGCCACGTAGCGATTACGTCTTCGAGAGGTTCGTTAAGCGGCCATGGAAAAGAAATAATAACGTGAAAGTTTCTAGAGCGTAGGTAAGGAGCGTTAAACCGGCGTTCGTTCATCTCCAACAATAACTAAAAGAAAAAGAGTTTTCTGGTCATAAATCCCAACAAAAGGAAGACGGAACGAGAAGATCGCTGCCGAGTGCAAAAGTGTCCATTTGTCAGTATCAGTTAACGGTTAGATGAGTCCTCGTTGACACGGGTTGAAGAAAACTGCTCTCGAAAAGCCACAGAGCGAAGACAGCTCGAGGGACAAAACAAAATTCTACAACGGAAAAAGGAGCATAAATCTTGGCTATTAATATCAACACATGGCAGTTAAAATTAACCGCAACCCCCTAATCACACGGGCCGATGACTTAGAAAAGCGAAAGAAGAGAACTCTCCCCTCAATGAGCTTTGCGGAGGAAAGCTGAAGAGACGACCCTTTTTCATCCTCGTCCACAGAAGCTTCGGAGGGGAGCCAAAGCAGCACCCACTTAATTTGATTTCTATTCCCTCTCATAAACGTCAGTAGGACTACCGAGACCGAAGAGGGGTGGTTGAAATATAACTTTATTTATCGTCCCCAATGAGTCAGATGCAGTTAAACCGGTTTAGAGACAATGAGTAACTTAAGGGGTGGTGGTAATGTTTCCGAGCCCCTTTTCATTCGAGGATCCGCCATAGTGTTTTTCGTATGCGTCCCGCCAACTAGAGCGAGTCAGAATCATCAATTTGTACACGCTCTAATGAGCCGGTTCATTTCAATTGGGTCTCCCACAATGACAATGTAACCCTCTTAGGAGTTCCCGGAGTAGAATTCAATTTACGAATGAATTAGCGGAATAATTTAAAGCATTACTGAGTCTTAGAGACATTGTGTACCTAACAGAATTTTATTCGCGTGGCAGTAGCTGTTTTTGGGATTGATTAGAGGGCTCTGTCAGATCGTTGTTGTTGAACAAGGGTGAGTAGTAGAGCCATATGTGCATAGGAACTCGAATAAGACACTAGTAGATGAAAAACGCTGCAAATTCTTTCACAGGGGTTGGTTATATCTGGGACCAGGCGCATGGAGACTTCAACATGGAGAAAATGGGAAAAAATGGGCATGGCGGGTCCCGGACCCATTCCGAACGATTCAGGGTCTAAAATTTAGTGGAAAATGATACCCCACACGTCTAGGTACCAAAAATCTCGAAAACACGCATTCAAAATGGGTAGATAAGTACCCATTTTGACCCATAGCCTCATCCAGAGGGCGCCAATATTGTTTTCGGGCTCATTTCTTTGGTTTCAGCGTCCAAAATTTAGAGGAAACCTTTTGCATGAAAACATACTATAGGTTGATTAATTAAGGAATAACCACCAAAACCACCAAGAGGAGAAATAATTCGAGGTAACCCTACGTCTTGTAAGCTATCCTGTAGCACAATTTCTCTGGATTGGTCAGGCTTTAGTATTTTTGTGTTCTCGAGAAAATGTATCTGTATCGCCTAAGAAGGCACTTCACGATCATTCAGTGTATCATGAGCAAGCCTGTCCGGCACGTGGCTGAGTGTGGCCCTGCTGAGGCTCTTTCTGGCACCAACGCACTGATTTCGAGACTTCAAAACTGTCTTGCCACGTAACTCAATTTGGGCGACTGCTCTTCCTCACAATTCAAACCTGAATTCCCCAACTATGTCGTTCTGTTCGGTCTTGATTTACTCGGTTTAAAAAATCGATTATTTCGAGAGTTTCGTGCGATATTTCTAATTGTACGACGAAACAGACAATGTAGAACGGTCAGGAAAACTGTGTTATTGTACGTGATAGGGTCAGTGCTACCTGCCCGTCAGGTGTGAACTTGAACCACATTGTTCAGTGAAACAAGAAACCAGAGGAAGCTTGGAACCGTGGAAACAGGATAAAAGCTGACATGAGACACTTGAATCATACGCTATGGCAGCGAGAAAGGAGATGGACATCAAAAGGTTGAATCCATCCACAGGACAAAGACTAAACTGTAATTATCTTATTTTCGAAGAAGATAAAGAAACTGCGTAAGAAGATGTTCACGGGGCGGTGGATTCCTTCTCATAAAACCAATGTGACGAATTGTGGAACGTGCCTCGGGCTGAGCTTTTCTCTTCGTACAATTAGTCACATTCCTGGAGTATTGAGGGCCTGTTTCGATCAAACCTTCCAAGGGAGGTCTCTGGCCATCGTCCTTTTGCCTTAATTAAATAGCCACGGTCATGCAGGGCCCTTTGTTGTAACGGAAATGCTGGAGAAATGAATTGAACGAAACCCATGACGGGCTAAAGGCCAATTGTCTGACAAGTAAAAGCCGATTGCTGAAGATTGCTAATGTTATTCTCTGCAGTGCATTGTCATCGGTGTTGCTCCCATATTGTGATGGGTCGATTTGGCCCATCAGCCAATTTGAGCCAATGCCTTGACAAGAGACTAGCAGTCGGCAGGAGCCTGTCTGAGGTGTGACTCAAGACCAAGACTCAAGACCAAGCCAGCTACCGCGATCCGTGCCAAACGTGCCTTGACATTTCATAATTGTGCACTGGCGCATCAAGATGTGCACCGGACAGCAACCACCCAACAGTCCACCATTGATTGGCCATTGACTGATGGTTTACGAGAGCCACTGGAACGCTAGCTCATCTGTCGACTGATCGTGCAACCGAAGTTTGCCAGTCGAGACGATGGACAGTCAGAAATGTTATAGCGAGTGTGAGGGCATATGGTGTCGGCTGCAACTAATCATCAGCTTGGAATTATGTGGGAAGAAGCTATGCCACCTGCCCAATGTAAAATACGCATTGGAGAAATCTAATTTTTCCATTCTCCTACTTCAACGTTAGAAAACCTTCTCGCTGGAAGGAGACCTGCCCTGAGCACTCCATTGGCCCTCACAACCCTTAGTTGAAGGATGTGCTTCCCAATCAAGGGATGCCCAATTCTGGACATGCCTTTTTCAGCTCCTATGGCCATCACACAGGCCTTTCATGCACTGTCATCGCCATCGCGAAAAATGTTGGTCTTCACGGCTTTGTGTTCCTGGAGGAATTTTTACTTTTGGTGCCAAGCACTTCTTTCAACCCTTAAAAAAGCCCCAAATTATTCCACAATAGTTTATTACGGATCTGACTCGTTTGAGAAAAGCGTATCACCAAGATTTCTCTGATTAGGTAAGCTATGGTATTGCTGCATGTTGCAATAGTTATAGATTCAAATAGTTTTGGCTTCACGTTGGTCTCTCTCCAGAATTGTAGGACGTTGATGTTACTTCTTGTAACTTGAGAACGAACTTTATCCAAGTCGTACCCTACGTGGTGAGTTTTCTTCCTTCCTCAGTCATACGAATCGGTTGAATTGTGCAACACCCCTCTTGCGAGGGATCAGCGAAAAAATCGCGATAAGAAAAGCGATTAAAAGGTCACTTAATCCGACCTAGAGCGCACAAAAGAGCGCGAGTTCGTCTCATAGAGCTTGTCACCCCCTGACAAGCCCTTCAAACCCGATATTGAAAAAAGTGACTGGAGGGATAACTGAAAACGACCCTGAGCAAACAGATCGTAACGTCCACATTTGCCGTGACGACATTTCGTTCCGGTTGCGTTCAAAAACTGATCAAATCAAACGCTTTTGTCAAATCCACCAAAATGGCATTCTCCTCCAGCCTCAGATGTGGTGTCGCACTTTCACAAAAAGGAAGAATGGGAATTATAAGAAAACTCGATGTTCGAAAGAATGGGAAAATCAATAAACTCGAAAAACTCCGACAAAAAAGCGTTATTCCCACGTGAGGTCATTGTTGACCGTACGTTGCTCACAATGGGCACCACCGGCGCCACATCATGGGTGCCCTCTATAGGCATATTTCCCTTAATTTGTCCCGTTGATTATTTTCCGATTTTTCTTTTCATCCTTTTCTTGTTTGCCCGTTCGTCGAGCCTGTCGCCTCCATCACAAAACGCCTCTTTCATTCGCGAGAGTGCTAAAAGTGTTTCGGAGGCGCCAGTCATTATTGCGAGTTACCTACGCACTTGTGCGGGTTTCCCGTCCAAGGACCACCTACCAAGGCGTATTTAGGCCTTTTGGTTGGGTATTCCTTGAACAATCATGCAAAAGGTCAACCTCTCCGATTCGGCCCAAAAAAACATTTCTGGGCGTTTAATGGTGTCAAGATCAAAAACGCTGCAAATTCTTTCACACAGGTTGGTTATTCCTCGGACCAGGCGCATGGAAGACATTTCTTCAACATGGGGAAAATGGAAACAGTGGGTGTGGTGGGTCCCGGACCAATTCCAATCGATTCAGCGTCCAAAATTTAGTGGAAAATGATACGCCACTCGCCTAGATCGCCCGAAATCTCGATAATCCATTTTTCAAAAAACGCCCCTGACCTCTACCCCGCCCAAATTTGGTCCGATCGGGCGGAAACGTTTCGAGGACCGACCTAGGCTGGAAACAGACCCCTGACCCAAATTTCATATTTTTAGAAAATTTTCTTTGATTATTCAACGTTTAACCAACCAAAAGTTAAATGTCCGTCCGCCGTACTCCGTTCTTGATAGTAGACAATTTTCTAAAAATCTGAAATTTTGGTCAGGGACCCGTTTTTGGCTCTAGTTGGTCCTCGAAACTTTTCAACCCGATCGGACCAAATTTGGGTGGGGTAGGGGTCAAAATGTGTACTTTAAAAAATTGATTTTCGAGATTTTTTGCGATTTAGGCGAGTGGCGTATCATTTTCCACTAGGTTTTGGACGCTGAATCCAATAAGATGGGTCCCAGAACGATTTGCACCCAGTGGAAGAAGGTATGGGTCAAATTGGGTATCTATTACCCATTTTGAATGTGTGTTTTCGAGATTTCTGGTACCTGGGACCCGCCACAATCACTGTTTCCTCCATTTTTCCCATGTTGAAGAAATGAGTCGCAATGCGCCTGGTCCGAGGAATAACTAACCCCTGTGTAAAAATTTGCAGTTTTTTTTTTTTTTTTTTTTTTTTTTTTTTTTTTTTTTTTTTTTTTTTTTTTTTTTTTTTTTTTCTAATATATAAGAAGAGTAATTCTGTTTCGTTTCAATATCAATATTTTCCCTTTGAGAAGACATAAATGGTCAGCTTCCGACGTGGAATGATTATCTTGCAAAACAGCCTGCGCGTCTCAGAATATCCCACTTTATCACCGAAAGAAAAGTGGCGACGATTACGTAAACTTGCAATTTCGTGAAAGGCGCATTCTGATGTAACATGACGAATAACCCAGAAGGTCGACTTACCCACATTGAAAACGTGTGGAAATGAAGGGAAAGGCGACTTGGTTTTTCGTTATTTCCTTCATTACTTTTCCCAACTCGGCTCACCCGACGAGAAACATGCGAACAACTCATCTACTAAATTGTTGCTAATCGCGGCAACATTCAACAACCTGGCTCGCGTGCTCGGCCGATCTCTTATCGATAATTTTGTTTGGCGATTAGTAAAAATTATTACGGGCTGTTTATACTTTTTTTCGAGAATTCCTTGTTCTATCGATTGCTCTCAACTGGATTTATTCGAACCAATCCTGGTTGAATATTTTAGTACGGAAAATCTCTCATCTAGAATATCTGTTATGAGCAGAAGCAATCGAAAGCCTTGGTGATAATCTTTTCCTTGAACAGCAACCGTGTGAAAATGCCACCTATTTGGATCCATTTTCCTAGAATCATAATGCTGATGTCGGTGAGGTACCGTCAGGATGTCTCACCACAGAGCAGAACAGATGTTAGGCCTGAATTCGAGAACCTGATTACTTCTTATTATCTGGATATGTCAAAATTGGAATGAGCAAAGGTAAATTTGGATCATTACGAGCTCGCAGCTGTCTCCAACGCGAAAAATAAAATCTAGCTGCCTGAGAAGGTGGTCAACATCAAGTAATTTAACATCATTGTCTCGTGGGTTGATTTGCCAACAGCAGTATCATCTGCGAACGTTGCTAGCGAGCTCTCTTCTCATTTTGGCATATCAGGAGTATAAAAACTTGGCCCACAAGTACGCTCCCTTGTGGGTCACCAGCGTGTATTCTAGATGCTTTGTTGATTGCCTGAAACAATTACTAGCGCTGAAAATCCCGTTATTCTATCACAAAAACAAAATCATGCAATCTAGCCACCTGTCTTCCCCACCAGATTTGTCCTCTTGGCAACGTGATAAATCCGAAGCCTCATGTAGCTTTATCCACTAGACTATCCCCCCCACTACTGCACAATTGAATCTCCAGGCATATATATCAATGGAAATAAATATATAAAAATCAATTTTTTCCCCGGATGACCAGCCTAAGTACTTCTTTTGATTTACTTTTTAAAAGTGTCCGTTGTTAAACGATATTTTTCCCCCTCTTATTTTCTTTTAGTACTTCTTATGTCCTTTCTTAATGTTTCCCCATAGTCAATTTACATTTTGAAATGCAGACGCAATAGAAACACTTACCCAACACCATAGGCATTGTTGGGTAACATTATTCAGCAGTTAACATTGTTATTTTACCATGTTTTTCATGAATTAACCATTCTCACTCAATTAAGGCATTTTGTTTTTGTGATTTTCATTATGTAATATATTTCTCGGTTGATATTTGAAGATTCATCTAGTCTTGAGATGAAGAATATCTGGAATGAACAGTGACTATTAACGTGTATTTGTTGGTTGTTGCAGAACGAAATGGAAAAGGCAGACAGCGGTGGGTCTGGAGATTCTGGCGGAATCGAACAACCTTATGGCGTTTCAGCGGCTATACGGGGCTCCGCCGTACGGGGTGTGGCCCTACCCCGGTAGCGGAGCGCCGCCGGCTGACCTGTACTACCGTCAAGCAGCAGCAGCCGCTGCCGCCGCCGCTACGCTCCAAAAGCCCCTCGCATACCGCCTCTACCCGGGAATGGCCGGACCGAGTTCGGCAATACCTCCAGGAGCCGCCATGCCGCCTCTGTCCACCTACTACCAGCCTCCGCCCCCTCGGTCGCCCACGCCACCCCCGTCGCCGCCGGACTCTCGCCCCGACTCGGTGGAGGTCGAGGAGTCCGCTCCCGAGTCGCCGCAAATCCAAGTGTAGTGAACGCTTCCCAGAATATGTTCACTCCCTCGTTCTAGTGTGCATTAGAACATTCTAGTGTGCACCAAGTGTGCCAACATACCTCCCCGGTTCGCCACCGTCTCGTCAAACAAGCGAACGAACTTTCTCGCGAGAATTCGACGTGTGGAATGAATCAAACACTGGTCAACTCTCGCATTGATTTAATTTCTTTCTATTTTCGTCAGAAGAAACTCTTCCGCAAACTACTATAAATCTCTCGACCAATAATTTCTCGAGAGAAAGAGACTACCCACAAAAAAGGAGTTTCTCCTAATTAATTATTTATCCTCTAAAACGTTGGTCAGGTACATCCTTGATTTCCAACGATTTCACGACAACCTATGCGGAATTCAATACTCATCACCATAATGCGCAGTAAGGGACTATTATGTGCAATAACTTCGATTCCCTAACTTTTTTTATCATGGAATGCCTGGAAGCCTACGACCATTGCTTAGAACCCATATCGAACAACACACGTGGCATATACTTGAATTTTCAGATTGAAGGAAAATAACTGTGAATAATTGTGGGTTCTGAGGAATTTTGGTCTGCGTACAATGACTCATAGTGAACAAGTCACCTAAAAATGGCTATCTGTCGTGAAAAATGTTTCAAAGAATTACAAAGAATTGTTATAAATTAACATTATTCGTGCACCCTGTTCTAGCTTAGTACAGTTTACCTAACGTTTGAATGAAAAACTATAAGTATGTATTGTGACGTACCTCTATTTCAATGAAAATATAAAAATGCCTCGAGTTTTTTTTTCGGGCGGAATGAATACGGTTGTGGAAATGTTCCCACAACAGCGCAGTGTTTTGTAAAATATTAATTAAACCCGAGATCCCTGATCACCCTTAAGATAATGACGCGCTGTAAAATAGTTTGTACATAATTAAACGCTCTTCAAACACTACTGCAAAGCTAGTAAGACATTTCACGGTGAAAATATCCACAGAGAGAGAAAAAAAAATCGCCAGAATATTATATGACTTTCAGCTCCGCGTACCCGCTTTGATACAGTATTACTAGTGAGTAGGTAGGTGATTACGGTACTTGGAGAATTGTGTTATTTCTTAGCTGTAACCCTCCCTCCTTCTTTATCGCTTTTGTAAATAACGTAACTAAAAATTGTAAAATACAAAAACGCAACTGCATCCCGTTGTAAAATCGAAAAAGACATGTCTGTGTAGTATTTATGTATGTTTGAAACAATTTTTGTATTGCGTTTGTAAATATGATTTAAATACCCCAATAAGGCGTTACACGACTTACTGTATTTGTTCAAAGAAGAAAAAACGATTGGGAAAATAAGATGTAGTACAAAATATATCACTTATTATCAACGATAGAGTAGTATTTTTTTGTTCACCTTCAAATCAGAGTCATCTACAAGGGTGCGAATGCGTATGATGGCGAGATAGACATCGAGTGAACGTGCACCAACTTTTTCAAATGAAATTGTTCACCCATATCCGCCTTCATGTGCCAAAATCGTTTTAAAAAATCGCTGCAAATTCTTACACAGGGTTGGTTATTCCTCGGACTAGGCGCATGGAGACTCATTTCTTCAACATGGGGAAATTGGGAGGAAACAGTGGGTGTGGCGGGTCCCGGACCTAATTCCAATCGATTCAGCGTCTAAAATTAATTTAGTGGTAAATGATACCCCACACGCCTAGGTACCAGAAATTTCGAAACACACATACGAAATAAGCGCCCATTTTGACCCATAACCTCATCCAGAGGGCACCAATCGTTCCGGGACCCATTTCATTGGATTTAGTGTCCAAAATTCAGTGGATAACAATACCCCACACCTCTAGATCGCCAAAAATCTCGAAAATCCATTTTTCGAAATACATATTTTGACCCCTACCCCGCCCAAATTTGGTCCGCTCAGGCTGAAAAGTTTCGAGGCATGGTTAGTCGATTTCCAGGTCACTTTTTTCTATTACTTTATTATTATCACCAATTTATTTCACAAGATAACAAGGTATAAGGTAACATAGTTTCCTAGACATGTGAACGAACATTATATAGACTAGGTTAAGCACCTAGCACAAGCATTCTAATGAACCAGATAAAAATAGCGAGAATGGCGGATGGGGCAGGGTAGATAGACAAGAACGTTATTTTGTTATAAAACTTGATGTCTTGGGAAATTTTGTTCACGTTAAGAGATTAGAGTTTTCTTTTTTATTTTTTATTTATTTAAATACTTATCTTTATTATTTATCAGAGAATAATAAAACAATTAATAAATATAAATAAACCAAACTCACATTACTTCAAGTTAGGTAATAAAAGGTTTCTTAGAAACCGCAGGACGCTCCGCGTATTCATACAACGATAAAGTCAGGAGACCCTGGAAATTATTTGTTTAAATTCTAGTTAAAATTCTATGTTCAAGAAATACATTGAAATACATTGCGTAAACTAATGAACACTATAGACGGTTTCCTCTCAATTGCGTTTTTGAGTATGTGCTGAGTTGGGATTAAAAAATAGTGAGAAAAGAAATTTTGGAACTGAAAATCACTCTCTAAGAGTAAAATTTGCGTAAAAATGCCATTCAATGCCCTGAGATTTTGAAATATTTAGAAGATCAAAATCTGGGCATGAACATCAATGGGTCAGATATCTCCTTGTTAGTCTTATCCGTCCTTACATCGCGATTGAGATATAGAAACAACAGACTACAAACTACACGTATGGACTCCGAACTTCTCGTTGTCAACATGGCTGACGAAGTGACAGGAAAATTTTGATGGCGGTAAGTTGTAAACGAGTTTGATAGGGCCAAATATGAACCCTGTAGCATCAAGTTCAGTGATGATTATCTTGGCCAATTTAAATGAAAACTGAAACACATGAAAAGTATTTAGATGGAATCAGTGCACGTACCTACGAACATCGATATAGCGTTACAATCGATATATCACTCCATGGCCACGCCCCCTTGATAGAGATCCCTCAATTTTTAAGAGATTCCCCCCACATTTTCTAGATACTAGATACGCGTCGTTCCATGAACTCTATCATTCAATCACCTCATATTTTAAAAAAAAACTGCTTATAACTCATGGGCAATTAAAAAATAAATAAAAAAAGAACGCTGCAAATTCATTTACAGGGGTTGGTTATTCCTCGGACCAGGCGCATGGAACCTAATTTCTTCAACTTGGAGAAAATGGGGAAACAGTGGGTGTGGCGGGTCCCGGACTCATTCCAATCGATTCAGCGTCCAATTTTGTGGAAAGTGACACCCCACACGCCTAGGTACTGGAAATCTAAAAAAAAACATATTTGAAATGGGTAGATAGATACCCATTTTGACCCGTAACCTCTTCCAATGGGCACCAATCGTTCTGGGACCCATTTTATTGGGTTCAGCGTCCTAAATTTAGTGTAAAATGATACCCTCCACGCCCAGATTTTAAAGCAGCCCTTGCCCTAGCGGTCGTCGTAGAAAACAATCTCGAATCATCCTAGTTCGATATATCGATTTTCAGGGATGCTTGGACTGATCCCAAGATCAACCATACATTTTACATTTATATATTCGATTCAGACTTGAGGAAAACAGTGCAAATAATGATTTTCTGTCAGTCTTTTATAACCTCATTCTATTATGAATATAATACTGATCATATTAGTATTCATAAATTCTAAATTTTCTTCTCCTTAACTCCTTTTCCTTTCTTTGTTGGTCCACCACCTCCCTTTATTGACATTATCTCCCTTTGGCAAGTAAGATTGATGTAACGGTATATTGTTTGTAAAACATCGTGCCTTAGCAATACATCGGAACGTCGACGTTTTTTCTGCGATACATCGTTGACCTCGATGTTTTAAACATCGATAATCGATGTTGAGTGATCCATGTTCTAACCCTACGTGGAAGTATAACATAAGAACCATACAGGATACTGTCCACCTGGCTTCAGCAAAGCATGAGTTGTGTTATAAGGGATGGATAACACTCCAAAATATCTTATACAGCTTACTTTGTCTTACAACAAACTAACATGAACATCATTTAGAATGAGACATACGATATAAAGCAATCATTAATAATAAATTCGTAACATGACTACATAATATCACAGCGAGATAAGTTCTAGTCTTTCGATTACTCCTATTATTCGGTGTACAGGAGACTCGTCAACAGGATGACGATCTTGATTAAGATTTTCCGATCTTACGTCAACACTGCAATCGGCGCAATTAGCTAGCGGCCGAAAGGATTTTCGCCTTCCAGACCGACTACCGTAATTTACCCGAGTTGGTATTATCTCATTAATTTTTCGTTCATACCGTGGCGCTACCGTGATTCCGCTGAGCACTAAAATATTTCGAGACTGCATTACACAGTTCGTTGAAAACTAAGCGCCGCTACAACAGTGCGCAATCATCTGACATCAACATTCTATTTTCTAATCGTAATTATTCATGTTCTTATTCACCACTTGAATGGTGATTGAACAAGTTTTGAGAGGTTTACTCAAGGAATAACCAACTTACGTAATCATTCATGATGTCAAGAGCAAAATGGGAAAAGCAGTGAGAGTGGAATGTCCCGGACTCAGCCTAATCACTTCAAAATTGAGGAATTGAGTGGATAAGGAGTTTTTTGTGCACCCACTAAAATGATTATATTGACATAATATAATTGTTGTTGATATAATCGAAATGGTTTCTCATGATTATTGCAGACCTGCGTAATTAAAATAAGGTTTTTATTTAAATAAATATTTAACTCTGTAGTCCGATTGTAGTTCATCGGAGATTACGATGTAGAAGCTCAAAAACACTGCAAATTATTTCACAGGGGTTGGTTATTCCTCGGACCAGGAGCATTGGGGCTCACTCCAATCGGTTCAGGGTCCAAAATTTAGTGGAAAATAGTACCCTACACGCCTAGATCGCCAAAAATATAGAAAAACCGTTTTTCGGAAAACCCATTTTGATTATTCAAGAAATAACCAACCAAATGGCATGTTCGATAGAAAAAAATGCAACAAATCCAATGATTATTCCTCGAACCGGGCGCATACGAAATACGAAATACTTTATTGACATAAATCAGTTACATGACAAGAGCATTCATTTATTGCTTAAGGTTAGTCCATCAGTACCGGCATAGTAGCTGCCTTAGATGATTTTTACGCATGAGGGTTGAGGAGGGTGACAATTCACGAGGGTCTTTGTTGAGTAAAATGTAAAAGGCAAAATTCCACTTTAAAAAACCTTTGAGCAGGGAACAATGAATAAATAACTTAAAAAACTAACTATTTACATTATATACACAAGATACAAAATTTACACTATTTACAAATGAGTGGCTTAAACCTGCCGCCTTCGCCTTGTGGTCGCCCAACGGGGTTTACGGAGGATGTTGAGGTTCTGGACCAGCGGGTTGGGATGGGATGACAGTTTTGAAATGAAATTTTGCGTAAGTCGGGTGAGGTGAGAATCAAAGTATTCTATAGCTACTGAGTCATGTAGGGCAGCAGTGTTTGTTCGGAGGGGGCTCTCTGTGGCTATCCGAAGGCACTTATTTTGGGTCACCTGCAGTTTTTGTAGGTGGGTCTGAGCAGCAGTGTGCCATACAGGGGCAGCGTAGTTCATAGTAGGCCTGATGATGGTGGTATAAATGAGGAGTTTCAGTTGTGTGCTGAGGGCACGGGATTTTAATAAGTTGTAATACCTACCAAGTTTGCCGAGGGCTTTTTTATTAATTTGTTTGACGTGCTCTCGAAAGGTCAAACGTTTGTCGATGTGAACACCCAGGTATTTGACTGAAAAAGCCTTTGATTCCGTCTGGATTGAAGGCCTCATACACCGGCTAAATTCCTCCAAATTCTCCCCTAGTATATGTCGCCTCATTCACTCCTATCTGTCAAACAGATATATCCAAGTGAGAGTCAATGACTCCATCTCTTCTCGACGACTCATTCCAGCAGGTGTCCCCCAGGGCTCAGTTTTGTCGCCTATCCTATTTAATCTGTACATCTCAAACATCTTCAGGGTCACACCAGATCATGTCCACATAGCAGGTTTTGCCGATGACCTAGCCCTGTACACATCCAGCTCATCCCCCACAAAATCAATCGGACGGCTCCAGAACCGGGCGCATGGGAACTTATTTCAATCGGTTCGTTTGGCGCCCATAACCTCTACCGACGGGCGCCAATCGTTCCTGGACCCGTCTAATCGGATTCAGCGTCCAAAATCTGGTGAGAAATGATACCCCACTTGGATGGTTCCCAAGAAATTGCCTTTCAAAAAAACACAACATTACTCCCCCTCCCGGCTCACTATTTGGGCAGATCGGGCTGAAAATTGACAAGGAAAGAGGTTTCTGACATATATTTCAGATGTTTAGGTATTTTTCAATAAAGCTGTTTTTTAAGCATTGTGGAAAATGCTCTTTTCTACGTAGGCGCGGACAGAATAGTACTCGTAGTTTGCTGGACGATCAGTAACCGGTTTGAAAAACTTATAAATAACATAAAACTAAAACCCATTTGTAATTTGCTTGGATTACGTTCGTTTTTGTTCCTTTTCATGTGCCCTGAAAACATTTGGCCCCACAACCCTGTTGTTCTTGTCTCTCGTAGGACCAGAGCCGATGTAGTTCTTGGTGTTGCTAGCCTGCGAGGGGTGCTGTTAACATTCATTTAGTTCTCTCAAAGATGATTCCAATGTTTCCACGCGAAGGTGGAAAAAGAATAGTTTAGAAACACTTTTCATCCCTCCTGGTTGGTATACACGGTGATTGTCGGATAGCTTCAGATCTTTCTTCTCACGGTTCCGCTAGCTCGGATCGCCCAAATAGACCATTCCCAATCCATTGACTCTTGAATGGGGAGCCGTCTGATTGCGAATAACGCCCTCGAGTCGTTCCTTTTTTACCTTACTATTCACCTCCTGGATCCTTCAGAAAGTTAATTAGTCCTCCGAAGACATAACAAAGACCGGGAGCTCCTTGGCGCCGAGTCTAACTAGATTAATACATAAATGCGCGCCATCCTCATCTTTTGTCCACCATCGTGCATTGTGGAGGAGGCCCTGTTATTGACGGTTAATGCCATTGTGCTGGGCCGGAGAACCTGTGAAGAGATGACGCAATATAAAGTTGATACTAATTATTACTACGATAAAGAAAGAATTCGGACGGTTTTAAAAAGGGCCCAAACAGTGTTTTACGAAATCAGGGGTGGCTTTAGGCACAGGCAACACAGACAATCGCCGGAGCCTCCAACAGATGGGGGGCCCCACCTACAATAAGCCTGTAAGTAAATCAAATGCTAATGTGAAGATGCCATCAAAACATTCGAAATGGGTAGATAGGCCCCATTTTGACCCATAGCCTCATCCAGAGGGCACCAATCGTTCCGAGACCAGTCTCATTGGATTCAGCGTCTTAAATGTAGTGGAAAATGATACCCCACACGCCTAGGTGCCAGAAATATTGAAAACCCATATACAAAATGTGTATAGATACCCATTTTGCCCCATTACTTCTTCCAGTGGGTGCCAATCGTTCTGAGACCAATATCATTGGATTAAGCGTCCAAAATTTAGTGGAAAATGATACCCCACACGACTATATCGCCAAAAATCTCAAAAATCCATTTTTCGAGATACACATTTTGACCCTTACTCCGCCCAAATTTGATCCGATCGAGCTGAAAAGTTTCGAGGACCAACTAGAGCCGGAAACGAGTTCCTGACCAAAATTTCAGAATTTTAGAAAATTGTCTACTACCAAAATCGGCGTGGACGGCGGACAACTAAGGCTGTAATCTCTGAGTGGAGCCTAGACAGGTGGCAGGAACGATGGGACACGTCTCCAAATGGACACACACACAAAATCTGGCCAAACATCCGCACACGCCTGTCTCAGTGCTATGCAGATATAGACAACTATGTCTCGCAGTTTGCCACTGGCCATGCCGACTTCAACGCCAAGCTCCATGGTATGAGATCGAAGCCCCCCCCCCCCCCCCCCCTGTGAGTGCGGCGAGCTTGAGACGGCAGATCATGTCTACCTCCAGTGTCCAAAGCACAAAATTGTGAGTCGGCGATGGCTAGCAGTACTGGGTCGGGCCGCAACTGAAGAGAGCCCATGGCAGGCTGCGTTCCAATCCAGGAACAACACAGAAGGCACCAAAAAGTTTGCCCATCAAGTTATGGCTGCAAAAGGATGGCCCACAAGCCAATCACGCTAAGAAGCCCCTCCCGGTCCATCCTGGGCACTGCTGAGTTAAGCAGTGGTAAAACGCACGGCTGGAGAGTGAGCGTCAAACCGTCCAGACATCAAGCAAAGCCCCGATAGAGCCGCAAGGCGTAGGAAGGGAGGAAGGAAAAGACCTGACGGACGGACATTTGCTAATTTTGATCTAGACACCTTGAAACTTCGAGGAAATGTTTTTGGGCCTGATCGGAGAGATTGCCTCTTGATTATTCAAAGAATAACCAACCAAAAATGGTGGGCTAACCCTTCCCCTTATTGGCTGCGAAGGAGAATGGAAGAACGATGTGATACTCCTCGTCAAAACTTCACTTGAAGCTAAAACCTATACCATCTCCTTATAACGGCCGAAGACCGAGGATGCCCGTCAAAACCCACCATCCAACGCATGTAACCATGTACACATCGTAGTAATTTCACTAATATTACTGAAGAGATGGCGCATTTTCGAAGATCATCTAAATGCTGCTCCAGGCTCTGCTCTACGGCGTCAACTAATTTAATGAGATAAACGCCCCCTTGATGACGCGTCGAGAAAGGACTGCTCACTCATTATAATTCACGAAGCACGTATTTGCTCGTACCGTATTGAGGGAAAAAGGAGGGAGCAGAACCTGTGTTCTCGGCGGCTAAAGGAACTCATAAGATGATTGATGACCAGGACCTGTTACATTGCACAGTATTTGGGGATTTCCTGGCAACATCCCCCATGAAGATTTCTTACAGGGTGGCTTTAGGATTTTGGTGGCCCCAGGCGACCCCTGGCATGGGGGCCCTTTGACATCTTTGGCAGATCGCAAGGCAATACATGCAGCGAAAGCACGACGGATTTTCCGAGTGATTTGCCATTTGTTCATATAATTATAATGGAATTAATTTTGCTGCTTTAGCCAGCGTCGCTGTTTCCAGACAGAACCTTTAGTACATTATATGGTACATTGGTAAATATAAACGGTAATTTTGTAAAATAAATTTATTAACTAATGCTATAAACAAATTGAATCTTCAACACTTTTCAATGTAGTCACCTCCAAGATCTACACACTTTTGCCACCGTTTCGGAGGCTTAAATATTCCTTCTTCATTAAAAAAATTAAGGTTGAATTATTGCGCACGTACTCCTCAATGTCTTCATTGCTTTCAAATCTTTTTCCTCCAAGGGAATCTTTCAAAGGCGCGAACAAAAAATAATCACAAGGGGACAAGTCAGAGCTATAAGGGAGGTGTTCGAGGGTTTCCCAGCGCATTTCTTCCAATTTAGCCCTGGATTTTCTGTCAATAACCTTGGAACCCATCTAACCTCTCGACAGTGCCTCATTATTACAATGACACAGTTTGTACCGACGCCGTGTTAGAAAAAAAAAAACACGCTGACTTATCTGTTTATCTCAGCGTAATTTTATTCCGATCTGATATCCAAAAGAAGATCAGGAAGTCGCCCATACGAGCTCACTCTCACTTCCTTGTGCTCTTCTTCCTCCAGGCTGGAACCACTTGGTATCCGAGGAAGCGCCCTCCGTTTACATCTCCTGACCTATATCACCAGTGTCCGTGAATTTCTCACATAGATCTGCTGGTTATTATGATCAAAAAGGATTCAAGAAGTCCTGATCATCTCTCGATCGCTGTGATATGTTAATGTCTTCACCAACTTGTGGAATATGTCCGAGCAAGCACTCAGGCAGCAATCTTAATAAGTGTCGATGGAGTTGGTCAGTAACTACTCATCCGTTGACTCCTTGTTCGTGATCAGTTGAATCAGACGAGTTTCAAGGGACGCCTTGCCACGATTGAATTTGGCTTAGGCTGGCCGTCCACTGGACGCGAATTCGCGCGAAGAGGCGAAGAGAATCAAACATGTTTGATTCCAAACGCGCGAACTGGCGAACCTGGCGATGGAAATCGATAAATCGATCATGGCGCGTCCAGTGGACGGCCAGCCTTATAGGGAAGCGTGGTACATCCGCAGGTCCCTGTCCACTTTGTGGCTGAAGAGTCAAAGGTAAAGGGCACTCAGTCAAGTGCTCAGATGGTCTTTAAAAATCGTTCTGCATATTTTATTTTGGCTATTCCTTGAATAATCATGCAGAACGCATTGGACCAACATTATTTCCTGGGCGTTTCAAGGTGTCAAGACTAAAATAAAGCAAATGTCCGTCCCATCTTGACCCATTTCCGGCTCTAGTTGGTCCTCGAAACTTTTCAGAGTGATCGGACCAAATTTGGGTGGGGTAGGGGTCAAAATGTGTGTTTCGAAAAATGGATTTTCGCGTGTGGGGTATCATTTTCGACTAAAGGCGCCCACAGGGAGAGGTTATGCGTGAAAATGGGTATCTATCTACCTATTTCGATAAAGTTTTCGAGATTCCTAGTACTCAGTCGTGTGGGGCATCATTTTCCACTAAATTTTGGACCCGGAATCGATTGGAATGGGTCCCGGAACGATTGGTGCCCTCTGGGTGAGGCTATGGGTCAAAATTGGTATCTATCTGCTCATTTTGAATGTGTTTTCGAGATTCCTAGTACCTAGTCGTGTGGGGTATCATTTTCCACAACATTTTGGACGCTGAATCGATTGGAATAAGTCTCCATACGCTTGTTCCGGGGAAACTAACCCGTGTGATGAATTCGCAGCGTTTTGCAATCTAGGTGTGTTGGGTATTGTTTTCTACTAAATTCTGGGCGCTGAATCCAATGAAAAGGGTCCCAGAACGATTGGAACCCACTGGATGAGGCTATGGGTCAAAATGGGTGCCCATTTATCTACCTTGAATGTGTTTTCCAGATTTCTGGTACCTAGGCGTGTTTTTCTTCGATTTTGGGGAACTATAAATGGTTGCCGTGGCTGAACTCCGAGATGGCAGACGTGCAGTTATGAGTTTAGATCGACGAACTCGGCATTGAAATTTATCCACCCGATACGACATGATTTTCAAGCTGGCTCTAGGACTTTGAACCATCTTCTCAGAGTCCGAGTTATTATCGTTCCGCTGGTTAGTTTTCCAAATAATGGCTGTAATGCTGTGAATTGTACAAGTATGAGTAAACGCCCGATGCAAATTAAAACATGATATCAATGCGCAAAAATGTTATTCATATCATATTGATTTTATTTTATTTTATTCTTTATTTTCATTTATTAATGTAATCTTCAAATTGACCTGGAAGCATGATTGCGGGGTTTACTGCTGCAACATCTCCAAAGGAAGTTCGATTGACTCTCAGTCCGAACCAATTACGATAACCTTCAATAAGTAGACAGCTTTAGGTAGAACGTTAAAAGTTACGTGCGAATAACAATAAGACTGTCCCTCTGCAAGTTTTCTGTAGGTCGTATAGACAGTTGAACGAGCTAAGTGAGCGATTGTTCGAGGAAACTGTCACTGAAAGCGGCCTCCGAAAGAAATACAGCTGAAAATAGCCGGTGGGAAGTCACATTATGCGAGAGGAAACAGCTTTAAGAAAACCTACTTTTTGCAATCGTAGCTTGTTGTGACGTTTTAGAGCGATTCCAGTAATCGGTAAAGGGGGAAGACTGTTATAACAGTACCCCGCGAAAAAAGTGATGTGGGACTTAACGGGGGGAAGGTAATGCGGCTGTCACTCCTACGGCCAATTGTTTTCATGCGTCCGGTGGTCAAAAACGGTCATGCTCCTTAGTTTGCGATGTTTGAGTCGATCCTATAATGCCGGTCTTTGTCGTGCCGGTGGCCCGTTCCGGCAACACCGTCGGGTTTCGTCGTGAAACTCAGCTGTGAATCACGTGCCAGGATGTGAGAACGGAAATATTGGCGATCCTTTGAACAAGCATCCCTCCTAAATGATCAAGTTGACGGTCAACAGTCAGCGTCATTTGAAGACCCAAAACGACGATGTAGTGGAAGCCTAGGGTAAACCTGTCTCTTACATTTTGCAGAAGGACAATTGATCTGGAAACGGTGTTTTATTATTTATCGGTATGGACTTATTTTCTTTTACCTACTCAATTGGTATGTAGACAATACAAATTGGTTGAAAATCCGGAAGATTTGTGTCTATACTGAGATGAGGTGAAGGCTATAATTGAGAACAACCTGTTGTTGTTGTCTTCTCCTTCCACTTGTTCATCTTTGTTGTTTCAAAAATGTTTGTTTTGTTGCAAAAATGTTTGTTGCTGCAAAAATCCATGTTTTTATGCAAAAAATCAATCTCTCAGATCCGGCCAACAATTTTTTCTCGACTTTTAAAAATGTCTAGATCAAAAAAATCAAATGCCCGTTCGCACGTCCGAAATGCCATTAGCGCCGCTTTTGAGAGTAGAAACATTTCTAAAAATCTGAAATTCTGGTCAGGCGTCCATTTTTGGCTCTAGTTGGTCCTCGAAACTTTTCAGTCCGATCGGGCCAAATTTGGGCGGGGTAGGGATCAAAATGTGCATCTCGAAAAATGGATTTTCGAGATTTTTGGTGATTTAGGCGTGTGGGGTATCGTTTCCCACTAAACTTTGGACGCTAAATCAATTTGAATGAGTCTCCGCTTCTAGTCCGAGGAATAACAAACCGCTGTAATTTCACATTTCTTTTCTGTGGCAGATATACTGAACCCAATGGTGTCCCACTTTCTTCGGAACCATACAATGTCTCAAACACCGCAAAGTCATACTAAAATTTTCTAGGTGACTTACCGCTGTAGCCCATTTGTTGGGCTGCTGATGGCCGGGGAGGGGGAGGGGGGGTTCCAAGTAGACTCAGTTTTTCAGGAGAAACAGCTTGTAGGTTCAGCAGGGTGGGAAATGGCCAACGTTTTCAATTACCGTACTCCTTTTATGGTGACTCTGCACTTTATTAGTCTCAAGAAAGCTTCGCACTAACAATCCGAAGTCCAAAAAATGTCCGTTTTGAGCTTTGTTGGCGTCTGTTCACCCCATCAGACCGAACCAAATTTTCTTATCGCTTTTTTCTCGTGATAGACATACTACTTACAAATAGGGTCTGATTGGACAATGCCGATGTTTTCACGTCGAAAGCGGTTTGCATCAAATATGTCAGGTGAGGCTGATGGTCCCATTTACAAGATGTGAATCCCACAATTAAATGTTTTTGTTTATTGGAAAAGGTTGCAAATTCTTTCACAGGGGTTGGTTATTCCTTGGACCAGCAGCGTGGAGACTCATTTCTTCAACATGGGGAAAATGGGAGGAAACAGTTAGTGTGGCGGGTCCCGGACCCATTCCAATCGATTCAGGGTCCAAAATTTAGTGGTAAATGATACCCCCACACGCCTAGGTACCAGAAATTTCGAAAACACATATTCAAAATAGGTAGATAGATACCCATTTTGACGCATAACTTCTTCCGGTGGGCAGCAACCGTTCCGAGACCCATTTCATTGGATTCATCGTTCAAAATTTAGTGGAAAATTATACCCCACACGCCTGGATCGCAAAAAATCTCGAAAATCCATTTTCAAAAAACACATTTTGACCCCTACTTGCCCCAATTTGGTCCGATCGGGCTGAAAAGTTGCGAGGACCAACTAGAGCCAGAAACAAACTCCTGACCCATATTTCAGATTTTTAGAAAATTACCTACTACCAATGTTGGCGTCGACGGCGGACGTACATTTGATTTCTTCTAACAAGTTTTTCCACAGAAATTCGGGGAAGGGAGAGAGCCATAGATGGGCCAGTAAGGTTAAGTGAGACCAAAGATGCGAAAATGACCTGATCCAGATGTTAGGCTCTCTGACGGTGACGCTATTTACCATCTTCGGAACTAATGACCAATACGTGTGTGATTCTAAGCAAAAAGATGAGGTAGTAAGACTAAAATACGCACTAAGGTAGCTAATACGGTAGCTAAATGTGCCCACTGTAGAATGTGTCGATGTCATTTTTGACGTCATTAATGTTTCACCGCTTCTTGCATCCAACAGCTACTGTTGCAGCAAACCAACAACAAACTACTGATGACGGACATGGGAAATTTTAGTTATGAAGCGCTCATGGTAACACCGCCTTAAAACGTCCTTACACGAACCATGCAATCAGAGGGCGGAACGACCGAACTTGAAAATGAACTTCCATGGAGTGTTTTTCACCCTGAAATTATTGTTATTTTGTAGAAAATGAACAAAACGCTTTTAATGATCATCATTCGTGATGATAATCAACGGCATGATATTTCAGGTGAGACCTCGCAACTTCTGAACACGCTTTGCTCATCTCCTATTTAAGACGTCATCGAGATACTGATCTGATTACTGCGATATGTTAGCCCGGACTGGTTGAAAATTACCGGTCAGCTTTCAGAATCGCGTGAGGCCGGTCGTGAGAATCCCTTGGCAATAAGGCGCGTATACTCGTACATAGGAAGGAGTTATAACGACGCAGAAAGAGATCTGAGGCTCGTCGCGAGACGGATCTCATGAAGTTTTTCCGCGCCTTTTGCGTTACATAAATACCATTGTTTCCTGTCGAGTGTGAGAGAAACATTTTCTCTTGACATACAAGCCCGTTTCGTGGTATCGTGGCAGGAGAGTGGAGGCGTTCAGATCTCAGTGTTGATAGTGCATAATTTAAAGTCTGCTAATGTTGGTGGGATCTTAGCTACGTGAATATTCCGTATTTTCCGACTGAAATAAATAACGAGGTACAATCAATTCTGCTAATTTTTTACCGAACAAGCTCCAACGTTCGTAAGTGAGGGCTTTACAACACTTTTCTGGGCTTTTCGCGTGCCTTCCGACATTACTAGATAGCTGAATTACTCGTAGAAGTGTGGCCCGTAAACGATTATGAGGTGTACAACATGTTTTGTATCTTTTAACGTCTAGATTACGTACAAAGTGCATTGTACAGTCCCTTCTTTTATCCCCTTCCTGATCAAATAAAAAACGCTGCAAATTCTTTCACACGGGTTGGTTATTCCACGGACCAAGCCCATGGAGACTCATTTCTTCAACATAGGAAAAATGGGGGAAACAATGGGTTTGGTGGGTCCCGGGCCCATTCTAATCGATTCAGGGTCCAAAATTTAGTGGAAAATGATACCCAACACGCCTAGGTACCAGAAATCTCGAAAACACACATTCGAAATTGGTAGTAGGTACCCATTTTGACCCATACTCTCATCCAGAGGGCGCAAATCGTACCGGGGCCCATTTCAATGGATTAAACGTACAAAATATAGTGGAAAATGATACCCCACACGCCTAGATTGCCAAAAATTTCGAAAATCCATTTTTCGGAAATCACATTTTGACCCCTAACCCGTCCAAATTTGGTTCGATCGGACTGAGAAGTTTCGAGGACCAACTAAAGCCAGCATAAGCCACCATAATTTATAGATAATTTTCTACTACCAAAAACGGTGCGTACAGTGGACGGACATTTGACTTTTTTGATCTAGTAACCTCGAGAAAAATCCCGAATAAAAACACAGAAAAACCAGAAAAATATTTGGTGGGTCCCAGACCCATTCCAATCGATTCAGGGTCCAAAATTCAAAGGAATATGATACCCCACACGCCTAGGCACCAGAAGTCCTGACACATACAAAATGGGTGGATACATACCTATTTTAACCCATAACTTCTTCCGGTGGTTGCCAATCGTTCTGGGACACACATCATTGAATTCAGCGTCCAAAATTTAGTGGAAAATGATACCCCACACGCCTAGGCACCAGAAATCCTGACACATACAAAATAGGTGGATACATACCCAATTTGACCCATAACTTCTTCCAGTGGGTACCGATCGTTCTGGGATCCGTTTCATGGATTCAGCATCCAAAATTTAGTGGAAAATGACACCCTACTCGCCTAGATCGCCCAAAAACTCGAAAATCCATTTTTCAAAAAACACATTTTGACCCCTACCCCCTCCCCCGCCCCCAAAATTTGGTCCGATCGGGCTGAAAAGTTTCGAGGACCCGTCTCGGCCGGGAACGACCCCTGACCCAAATTTCAGATTTTAGAAAATTTTTTACTACCAAAAACGGCGCGGACGATGGACGGCGTACGGCGGACGGACATCGACCTTTTTTGATCAGGACATCATGAAACGTCCAGAAAAAAATTTTGAGCCGAATCGGAGAGGTTGACCATCATCATGAAAACATAGGTTGATTATTCGAGGAATAACCAACCAAAAGGGAGGTCAGATATATGAGTAAATCTGTTAAAAAATCATAGGAGTGGGGGAGTAGAAGTAGGCTTTTAGAGAAGCAAAAATATTTATTTCCGTGAAGTTCATTGATCGTGTTCATGAATAACTGGTTTCTCACAACTGTTCCTATCTTTTCCAGTTTTTAACTCAGTAGCTTGGAGTGAAAAATAATTTACCGAGCAAGATGTAACTCAAAAAGATGCCGAGCTCGCGTAGCACGGAAGCGGCGCCGCCCTCAGTAGAGGATCTTATCGACTTGATCTACTTGAACCACTCCAAAGTGGCGATTTGTTTGAAGTCAGATCGTGATGAGTCTAATAGGAGTCGGCTCCTGAGTAATGGTGAAGGTGTGAACTAACGCAAGTGGTATCGCTCTACCTCGGAAAGGGGAAGCATTACACTAATCAGGGGCGCTGATCGTGGGAAGGGTGCGACTCGAAAAAAACTTTTGACTGACGTACAAATCACTCGTAAGTGTGGTTCAAGGTAGTGACTCAACGGATTTCCACCTTATAATACAAAATCGTAATGAGCGATTTACCACAAGGGAGTAGCATCGGGCAGGTAATAAGGGGCCAACCTTTTCACGGCTTTTCTACATCGCCGTCCGCCTTTTCATCATTTTACCTCTGTTTAATCAATCCTTCCCCCTCCCCCTTTAATCAAAAGTCCTTCTCGATCATCCTCTTTCAATTCCTAAAAGAAAATCATTATTTTCAAACGCTTTCTCGACCGGCCAGCACAATCGAAGTGTTCGCCCCTTCACTTCGTTGCCTTTAAGTCAAATGGCGCACTTAATCATAAATCCAGAGACGTTGGCGCCTCTCTTCATGAGTTCGACATGGAAGCCATTAGAAATGATGATCAATAGATTACGGATTTGATCCTTTCATACAGGCAAAAGATATTACAACACTAAGTCTCCTCCCTGGCACTGGATGGATACCAAAGTTCAACCAGCTTCATCAACTATGGCGTGATTCAGGGTTCCACTCTGGGACCTCTTCTCATTCTGGTGCAGATTAACCGTGTTCTGCAATTGATGCTCCCGGCAAATATGTATCTCTTTGCGAACGATGCAGTCGTCATGGTTTCAGCATGGAACGAACTGTTTGAGCGAACAGAGTCCATCCTGAATCAAGCTGTTACATGGTGACCCTGAATACGAGCAGGTACATGGTCATATCAAGTACGAAAAATAGTGAACCTCTTTCAAAAACGCTGCAAATTCTTACACACGAGTTGGTTATTCCTCGGACCAAGCGCATGGAGACTCATTTATTCAACATGGGGAAAAACAGGGGGTGGTGGGTACCGGACCCATTCCAATCCATTCAGGGTCCAAAATTTAGTGGAAAATGACACCCCACTCACCTAGGTACCAGAAATCTCGAAAACACATTCGAAATGGGTAGACTCTGACCCATAACCTCTTCCGGTGGGTGCCAATCGTTCTGGGACCCATTTCATGGGATTCATCGTCCAAAAATCTCAAAAATGAATGCGTGTGAATATATTACAATAATTTATTACATACCATCATCAAACCCATGCAATTAGGTAACATACCTCTTCAAAGCTTTACTCAAGGTAGCTTGTTACGGTCCAACCACGATGTTACAGCCTTGAAGTGATTATGCTGGTAACTCATTAAATTTATGGGTTTCAAAGGCTCCTTTCCCAAGTCAGATGGATAGTAGACGCACGATGACATATTAGAAGGTTGGATTAGTCTACATTAAGATAGTGTTAATAATTAGGAAAGGGGGTATCGAGTAGCCCTATCCGGCCTAAGTGTTTAATGCACTAACTCGGGTTGTGTTATCTCATCAAGTGGTAAAGTGGTAGGTATTAATTACCAAGCAAAAAAAAGTGGTTTCCCTGTTGAAGGAGACGACCAACCACGAAGCTCTGGCCACGCACACCCACTAAACTGGACTCCGGTTCGAGTTGTTTTATTTTTCATCCATTCTGTGTACTCAACCTTATGTGTTAGTGTGAGGACCGACCAGACTGGAGTCATTCAAATATTGGTAAACAACGATCACGGTTACCTGCGATGTAAAATATTTGATAGGAGCGTACATGTTTCTTAAAGGATTATTTCTGTCGCTGCATGACTCTTCAGAATCTCTGCATATATGCAGGAATAAAACCAACCTTCTTCACATACTCTCTCCCGTTCTCTCATACTCCACCACCTTGGTGGAATGGCGAATAAGAGGGTCAACAAAGAACACAGAGATGGCGCGATATCATGGATCAAGCTGAGCTTGAAGAGCCAGTTTGAACGCATAACCTACGAACAACGCCTACAATTTTGGAAAGGACCGAACCATCGCCGATTTGAATCAACCGAAAAGTGAGCGGAACGGATTCCAACCAAAAAAACGCTGCAAATTCATACACAGGGGTTGGTTATGCCTCGGACCAGGCGCATGGAGACTAATTTAACTAAAGATAGATTCAGCGTCCATTACCTCTTCTGGTGGGCGCCAACCGTTCCGGGACCCGTTTCATTGGATTCAGCGTCCAAAATTTAGTGGAAAACGATACCCCACACGCCTAAATCGTCGAAAATGTCGAACATGGGAAAATGGGGAAAACAGTGGGTGTGGTGGGTACCGGACCCATTTCACTGGATACAGGGTCCAAAATTTACTTGAAAATAATACCCCACACGCCTAGATCATCAAAAATCTTGAAAATCCATTTTTCGAAATACACATTTATCCAGCCCAAATTTGGTCTGATCGGATTGAAACGTTTCGAGGACCAACTAGAGCCGGAAACGGGTCCCTGACCCAAATTTCAGATTTTTAGAAAATTTTCTACTATCAAAGTCGGCGTGGACGGCGTACGGCGGACAGACATTTGCTAATTTTGATCGAGACACCTTGAAATGCACACGAAAATATTTTTTGTCGAACCGGAGAGGTTGACCTTTTGCATGAAAACAGGTTGATTATTCAAGGAATAACCAACAAAAACCAACAATAATTAGATGAGCTCTACAGTTATAATGAGAGAGTAACGTAACTGCAAGTGACAGGAAAAGAAGTAGACTTGTCGGAGCTGCGTACCAAAGTGAATTTGCTGAAGTTGATTTCACTATCGCGCCTAACGACCGAAGATTCTGAAGAGATATGGAAATTATGAATAGGTAATAGCCGCGAGCGTCATCGCCAAACGATCATATTTACCAGAGCGATCAAGAAAGAACAGACTTGGAACATAGTGAAAGGATGCGTCCGTTAAAACTATAAATTGCCGACAACTGAACAGATGGCCAATTAAAACCTGCGATGACTTCCCCTAATCTAATTGTGGCCTTTACGCCGAACCGCGCCCGAGTTTTGTTGTTTTCGTGGCTTTTATCCGCCCCGATGTGAGCGTACCTGTTCACGTAGGTGTTCATAGGAAGGGCAAAAGTGTGCGCGTGTGTGAAAGGACTCTTTCCGGCGGAAAGAGGAAGAAGCTATTAGGACTTACCGTCTCGGTGGTTTTGTGGCCACAATAGGGTAAAAATGCCGCTTGTTGGAAATGTTCGAAGCGAGTGTGTCTGATGACGAAGAAGAGAGGAAAGGGGGTTCACGGGGAAGTTGCTATGATAGGTGTACTGACCAATTGGAAAGGGGTTTCATGTTGAATTACGGAGAATGTCACAACTTCCATGGGAAATGGCTCTCAAATGGCCGCGAATTTCCTACACCCCTAGAAACCGTCATCTAAACTATTTTGCGTGTGGGATCCAATCGAGATGTTATTTACCACGAACCAAAAGGAGCAAATAACCATTAAATTGCTACAAGAGATTGATGACCTTCGCATATGGGGTGAAAGGGATGAAAACCCAGCAAAGTATTGAAGAACGCTGTTAATTCTTACACAGGGATTGGTTATTCCTCGAACCAGACGCATGATGATTCATTTCTTCAACATGGGAAAAATGGGGGAAACATTGGGTGTGGCGCGTATTGGACCCAATCCAATCGATTCAGGGTCCAAAATTTAGAACACACCCCGTGGTACCAGAAATCTCAAAAACACATTCGAAATGGATGGATAGATATCCATTTTGACTCCTAACCCACCCAAATTTGGTCCGATCGGGCTGAAAAGTTTTGAGGAACAACTAGAGCCGGAAACGGCATTTGTACGGCTTGTATTTTATATCCTTGACCAAAATTTCAGATTTTTAGAAAGTTTTCTACTACCTAAATCGGCGTGGACGGCGTACGGCGGACGAACATTTGCTAATTTTGATGTAGACACCTTGAAACGTCCATAAAAAAATGTTGCGCCGAATCGGAAAGATTACCTTTTGGCATGAAAACATTATTCAAGGAATAACCAATCCCTAAGAAAGAATTTACAGCGTTTTCCATACTGAGCTAGTCACGCTCGGTATTCCTTCTCCTGACGTCGATTACATCTCACTCCTAAATTTTGAAAGGCGCTGATTTCAGCAGATTTCTGCAGTTTTCTCCATGACGAGTCTCAACACCTGACCTGCTCTCAAAATTCAACGTCATAGTCCCTCAAGTCTCTTGGTTAGGGATGATCGATACCGGGGGAGGATCGATATGAGTACTAGTATCGGTATCGAAAGAATAGTATCGATACCAAGCAAGTATCGGATCAAAAGTATCGATACCAACAAATATCGGTATCGAATCAAAACTCGGTGCTCCGCGTCTCGCCAGGAGGCTTGCCCCCGGTTACCACTATTTACATACGAAATTATTGAAACGCAGAATGTGTTTTACTGATGCTTTTCGCGCAATTTCGCTACTTTCCTCCCACAAAATCAGAACCTTATTTAATCACCGCGTCACACGCTTAAGTAAATCACCTTATCAATGAACACAAAACTAACAACAAAGTGACCACGGAACAAAATGACACATTTAACACTGTTTTATTACTGGTATGATAGCAAGGCATTCTTCTTCTTCACATGACTACCCCTAGCCAAAGCAGGGAAGAGGGATCTCTCTCCAAAGCTTCTGACCCTTCGAGTATATACCTTCGAGTCTATAGTATATACTCGAAGTTCTGGCCAAAACAAGTGTAGCAACCTTTAGGAGAGGGCCTTCTTGATTCTTAATTGGTAATTTTTAACAAAAATTTGAGGTACTGTTATTGTTCGATACTTTTTCGATACCAATTATTTTTTCCGATACCGGTATCGGTATCGGAAGAAAAGTATCGATACCGTATCGATATCGGTCATCCCTACCTTCGTGCCTGCCTACGTTGACCATCTCAAAGTGTACGTCAACACCCCCACTACATTCTACAAGGGAGCGAGTCGAATAAATAGGTGGAAATTGGCATATCGGGGTATAGATTCCTATCCAATGAAACCACTTCGAGAAAGGAACCTAATGCTGACGCTAACGTGATTTCGTGCTAATAGACCCACGCTATGAAGGGACCTCCCGCGGCGGTTGTTGGCACCGCATTATTACTACTCTATGTCATTGGGGTGTCGTCGAAATGGGAGGGAAGGCACTTCACAATCCACCGATTCCTCCTCGATAGTAACACTCCCGAGTCCCCTCCTTTCTCGTCATTGTACATTAGTCAGTTCAGGCCCCTTGACAAGATTTCACACCAGAAGTCCTCCATGCTGACTATTTACATAGTTAACCAACCTGGCTGTAACACTTTGGGCGACAGATGCGAACCCTGCTGCACACCTTCGGGCGATGTCCGTCCAATTTTCATTGTTTTGATCTCCAGTGATTCCTCGATTGAGTGATTTCCAATTCAGAGCTAGTGAACCCATTTCTGCCCTCATTCCAAAAAAAGTCCTTTTCATGTTCACCCGAGCGGAGGGGCGTATTCCAGATGTCAAGGAAATCACCTCATGATGCGCTGTTAGCTTTCGGCTGAGTCAGAATACGTCGTACTCGAATACATGGGTACATCTTCTCTTCTATTACGGCGTTGCATCGACCATTATATTATTAAGATGCTCATAAGGTCCAGTCTGAATGGCGAAGCTCGTTCTGGCTTCTCTGATAGACAGAGCTGTATTGATCAAGAGTTCGGCCTTTGAACATAAAATCTAAACAGCATTTGTGGGTCCATCAAAACAAGATGTCCGTTCGCCGTGCGCGCCGTTTTCGATAGTAGAAAAATTTCTAAAAATCTGGAATTTTGGTTGAGGACTCGTTTCCGGCCTAGATGATCCTCAAAACGTTTCTGCCAGATCGGACCAAACTGTTGAATGGTATGGCGAGGGGGGCTGAATGTGTATTTTGACAAATGGATTTCAAGATTTGTAGCGATCTAGGGTTAGGGGGTATAATTTTCCATTAAATTTTGCCCCCTGAATTGATTGGAATGGGTCCGGGACCAGCCACACCTACTCCTTTCTCCATTTTCCCCATGGTTAATATTATCGACAATTCACGTGTGCGGGGTATCGTTTTCCACCAATTTTCGGACGCTGAATCGAATAGAATGAGTCTCCATGCTCCTGGACTGAGCAATAACCAACCCCTGTGAAAGTATTGGCAGCGATTTTAAATGATAACGACGAAATTATTTTGTTGCTGAGATTATTAGTATCCAGTCTTGACATGTTGCACTAGCCCTTGCTTTTTCGCCGATATTCCAAATCAATTTCAGACAACGGATTAACATTGTGGAGGTTCTAGCGGGAGGTTTATTATTTCAAGGTCACTATGGCCGTTGAACGGCCTCACTCACTGGGGTATGTGTGTCCACCTTTATTAATACCGAGCACGAGCCGGAGCCAGGCCAGTGACCACAAAAATCCCTTAAAAGATCCATTACGTTTTTCTGAATAGGACATTTTTTGACGAGTCATCTAGCGACCGTCGCCTCCCGTATTATATTATCCATGCTAAGCAAAAAGCTCGGATTATTCTACCATACTAGTCCAAGTAAAGTAAGTGTGAAGAAAACTAAGACAACCTCCGTGTTCTAACGTTATTAGACATGTACTGCATCAGCAAATCGATATGTAGCGCAATGGTCCCCATTGCCTCATGTCCGAAATCAGTTTAAAAAACGGTACAAATTCTATAGCATGGGTTGGTTGTTCCTCGGACCAGACAGGTGGAGACTCATTTCTTCAATATGGGGAAAATTGAGGAAACAGTAGGTGTGGCGGGTCCCGGACCCATTCCAATCGATTCATCGTCCAAAATTTAGTGGAAAATGATACCCCACACGCCTAGATACCAGAAATCTCGAATACACACATTCGAAATGGGTAAGATGGGCACACGTTTTGACCCATGACCTCAACCAGTGGGTGCCAATCGTTCTGGGAAAATTATACCGCACATGCCTTGATTGCCAAACATCTCAAAAATTCATTTTTGAAAATCACATTTTGATCCCTACCCCCAAAATTCATCCAATCGGGCCTGGAATCCAGGCAACTCCAATCTTACAGGGTAAAAACGTGTTAACTATGCCATGTGAGGCAGGTTTTAAAAGTTTTTTTTTTTGCCTGGACTCCACAAAACTGGGAAAGGCTTTCAAATCAGAAGAGTTAACTAACATACTCTTCAGGCTCAGCGGTAAGTCTTGGACTTACATACTGTATCCTCTCGCTAGGTCCATTCCAAATTCTTCGAAGAAACCCGAATTTAATTATTGTTGATTCTAACAGATTTAAATTCGAGAGAGGCTTACATGACCCAAGAACCTCTTTTCACTCGATAAGGCAACTCCATTACATTATGTCGTACGATCCCCGGAAATAGTGAAACTCGATATCCGGTAAAAATCCCAAATGAATTAGACACTGGGAGACCACCAAAGTTCGATCGGTTCCTCTCAGGCAATTTCAATGATTCGGCGTCAGGTAATTACTCGGCATTGAAAGAACACCGAAAAGAGAGAAAACAAGAATCAAACTCTCAATCAAATCGCCTTAACCATCACAGATTATTGAAGCTACCGGACCGCTCTAATGGAAACTCCTAATGGAAAATGTGACCACAAGGGGATGTCGCTTTTGTCGAAATCATTACACCAAAGGAACCGTGAAGGGTTATTATCCGGCGAGCGATTAATGACCGAAGCTGAAGGATCTGACGGTGGCCTTTTCTTTTTCGAAAATACCGAGTAAAGTTCATAGTGGTATCTATCGGGCTTTCAACTTATCGCCGTAAACAATTTCCAAAAGTCGGTAAGATTTTTTTTTTTTTTTTTTTTTTTTTTAATACACCTACGATAAGCTACCACATCACTATCGGCACTTGTGGGAGGACTCGGCGGTTACGATTAGCCAATATTCCGTGAGAATCTAGCTTCACCTTTGGTTTGAATAGGCTACCTTCTCTTTATTAGCTACGTGAACGGTAAGTCAATTTCATCCGCGATTGCCCATTAGCTAACTGTGAGATCCTCAACGCATCCGATTACCTTCCTTGGAAAGGTTAATTGATAATCACTTCATCAAAGGCGAAGGGTGAACGGTGCGAACTTCCTCGCTCATACGTGCGACAATCGTCACAAAGGATTTATTATTATAATTTTGGTTGATAATTCTTTGAATAATTGATAATTCTTTAAATGATCAACCTATGTTTTCATGCAAAAGGTCAATCTCTATAATTCAGCTCTAAAATTTTTACTGGACGTTTTAAAGTGTCTAAATCGAAAAAGTCAAATGTCCGTCCACCGTACGCCATTCGCGCCGTTTTCGGCAGTAGGAAAATATCTAAAAATCGGAAATTTTGGTCAGGGGTCCGTTCTCGGCTATAGTTGGTCCTCGAAACTTTTCAGGCCGATCAAACCAAATTTGGGCAGGGTAGGGGTCAAAATGTGTATTTCGAAAAATGGATTTGGTGAGGTATCATTTTCCACTAAATTTTCAACGCTGAGTCCAATGAAATGGGTCCCGGGGTGATTACTGCCCTCTGGATGAGGTTATGGGTCAAAACGGGTGTCTGTCTACCCATTTTGAATATTTGTTTTGGGGATTTCTGATACCTAGGCGTGAGAGGTATAATTTTCCACTAAATCTATGACGCTGAATCGATTGGAATTGGTCCGGAACCGTGTGTAAAAATTTGCAGCTTTTTTTTTTTGTTTTAACACGTTATCAATACTATATCAATACAATATAATATCCATGCTGGGCACTAGATACTAAGATACCATGTTAATGCGATAAACTCAGCACAATTAATCTTTACAATTACTACACAATTAATTTGTTCTGAAAATGTTGAACTTGGCTTGTAAAATGTTGAATTTGGTTTGGAAAATGTTGAATTAGATTTGAAAATACTGTATATAGAGTAGCTATTACATTTTTGTCAGTGATCATTGTTTAAATAGGGTCCTAGCTTTGATCAGTTTTCATAAACATTCACCTCAATTATACATGAGAAAAAAATCTCTGAGCATTTCTTGTGTTCTCACTATAAAACAGAGTTTCCCTCAGTAGGAAGAAATTGTATGTTCACCCTATCATCAGCTGACTGATGAGAGCCCCTTCTGACGTCACGCCCCTCCTCTCCTCTGACGTCACGTCCACAGCCTCCATGGCGGTGTTGCCATCGTAACAGGAAAATTCAAGGTTCCTGTTTGCAAGGTGAACCCATGAGGTAGGTAGTTAGGTATTTTTGCGGTATTTTTTAAAATTATGGTTGCCCCCTGATAATGTTCTAATGAACCATCCAAAAATTATTTTTAGGGGTGGCCACTATATGGGCAACTGACTTAACGAAGGGTTTGTGTTTGGGCTCTTTGTAAAGCCCTTGATCACATGATATCAATTCCAATAATCAGATACCCAAAAATTTGAGTTTGGGGGGAGGGGGTAGGTCGATTATTTGGGAATTGACTTAACCCATGTGGGTTAAGTTTGAGCTCTATGTAAAGCCCTTGATCACCTTATATCAATAGGTCTCCAACTCATCATAACGTACCTACCCATGGACGTGTTCATGGTGTCGATTCTCAGCCGAAAGTCGGAACCATCACTTTTCCACATTATTTCCTATTCCTACGTAATGGTTCGCTATTCGACGTGGTTTTAAGATGATGCAGTAAGATGAAGGGTAAGTTTTCTGTCCAACTGCTAAACTTGTATATAGGCCTCGACTTCTTCCAGAGAATGAGGGCCGAGGTCGAGGTAATGACGCAAATGGAGGGTCACTACAATATGATGGAACCACTAATGGCACCCAATTGCCCGTGGAAAAAGAGCCGAAAAGAACTCGATCTTCCGTTTGTATAGATTTTCCTATTATCAATTTGTCCTGTACGGATGTAGAGAATAAGAGTTCTCGGTTCTTTTTCGTGCGTCAATAGCCGAGGAAAATCGTTATTTGATGTGATTTTTGTCGGAAGAATCCCGTGTAATCCGAAAGGAAGGTGAGCGCGTACAAGTGTGAAGGATTTTGCGAGTATTAAAATAATTTGCTGCGATTCGCGCCGAGGTCAAGGACGCGCAGATGACAGTGACATCCAATGTGGTAAATCCTTTACTGCATCATACCTTGATGTATGCCAGATTTACCTGGTCTTGAGCCACAAATTCTATAAGAACACGATTCTATCAAGTGTCGTAAGAATTGCAGAATGTGGGAATCAAATGGGGTGCATTTATGGAAATGTTCACGAAGGGGCATGGCGATATCTATTTATCTATTATGGTTGGTTATTCCTTGAATAATCGACCTATGTTTTTATGCTACAAGCCAGTTTCTCCGATTCGGCCCAAAAAAAATTGTTTTTACGTTTCAAGGTGGCTAGATCAAAAAAGTCAAAATATTGCTAATAAGTTTATAAACTTGGTGCAATTCTAATAAACAGAGGAAAAAAAAAAAAAAGGTAAGGACCCGTCTCCGCGTCTACTTGGTCCTCGAAACTTTTCAGCCCGATCGAATCAAATTTCGAGGGGTAGGGGGCATTTCGAAAAATGGATTTTCGAGATTTTCGGCGATCTAGGCGTGTGGGGTATCTTTTTCTACTAAATTTTGGACGCTGAATCCAATTAAATGGGTCCCGAACCGATTGGAGCCCTCTGGGAGAGGTTTTGGGTCAAAATGGGTACATATCTACCCGGTTCAAATGTGTGTTTTAGAGATTTCCAGGACCTAGGGGTGTGGAGTATCATTTTCCACTAAATTTTGGGTGCTGAATCGATTCAAATGACCATGCTGCTGGTCCAAGAAATAACCAACATCTGTGAAGGAATTCGCAGTTTTTCATCAATGCGCTCTTTTATGGTGAACGTTCAATTGGGCATTTCTTGGGTATATTTGGGGAAACTGTTTGGAATTCCTGAAAGCGCCTAATAGGTTTTATGTTTCACCCCGCTGTCGTAATCTCATCCTACGTTTCTCGTTTCCTTGTTCCTTGTTACTTATTGTTAACGCCCGGCAAGAGTAATAAAATGAAAAGAAACAGTGGATGATGGTTGTTCATGAGACTTCAATACAGATCATTTCTGAGACAAAACTTTTTTCCATTAAACTCAAAATGTTTTTTTCTCGGCTTTCGTCGAAATCGTTTCCTAGCCGACAGCCTGCTGGGCTCGTTTTCTGTGAAAAGCGTCCCAAACCTCCTTAACGTTCACGAGTGATACTCCGCGAAAGCGGACGTGATGGGCGAAACGAGTGGTCTAGTGTTTCTGTATGGCTGAGCCTATAGAAAGACCACACGCGAGCAACTCGACAATAACCGTTCAACGTGATCTCACATAGTTGTTCCCATTTTCAGCTTCAATTCGTCCTTCGAAGTAATCATTTTGGTTTTTGTTAGCCTTGTCGTCAAAAATATACTTTATAATCACGTTGCTGATGAATTAGCTTAAAGAATCTGCAACACAACAAGTTGCACTACAACACAGGTTGTAGCCATTATTTTGAGCAAAGCACTCCTGTTTGACCATTTATTTACTGATTTGACCAACATTGGTTGGCTTTTCCGTGAATAATCAACCTACTTTTTCATGCAAAAAGTCCATCTCTCTGATTTGGCCCAAACATTTTTTCTGGGTGTTTCAAAGTGTCCCAAAAGTCAAATGTCCGTCCGCCGTCCACATTGATTTTGGTTGTAGACAATTTTTTAAAAATTTTAACTTTTGGTCAGGGGTCCGTTCCTGACTCTTCTTGGTCCTCAAAACTTTTCAGCCCGATCAGACCAAATTTGGGCGGAATAGGGGTCAAAATGTGTATTTCGAAAAATGGGTTTGCGAGATTTTTGGCGATCTAGGGGTGTGGGGTATTATTTTCCACTAAATTTTGGACGCTGAATCCAATGAAATTGGCCCGGAAACGATTGTCACTCTCTGGATGAGGTTATGGGTCAAAATGGGTCCCCATTCCACCCATTTCGAATGTGTGTTTTCGAGATTTCTGGTACCTAGACGTGTGGGGTATCATTTTCCACTAAATTTTAAACTGAATTTATTGGAATGGGTCCGGCACCCGCCACACCCACCCCCCATTTTCCCCATGTTGAAGAAATGAGTCACCATGCACCTGGTCCGAGGAATAACCAACCCCTGTGAAAGAATTTGTAGCGTATATATGTGATGTAGAGATGCCCGACGGATCTCTATGCTACCTACAACCTTCGTTGGATTTACCCAACTCCCGCCAGCTGTTAATTCACCCGAATAACACTTTTGTGTCGTCACTAGCTGCTCACAGCACCCCGTGTGGCACTTCCGGACACTACCGGAGCGTCGGTCAGTCGCATTCGAGGAGTCGGTCGAAAACGTTGTCAGAGAGCGCGTCTACGACCAGAAGTTATTATGTTCTGAGTATAAACATTTTGATTGAGTGCCTGGGGGGAGTATGCTTGTTCGGGTGTAATTAATCTATGAGTTAAAGTCCTGATACGTCTTAATAAACCCTTTTTATATTCGTTATTGTCATGAGACGCGTGTGTCACTCAGTGAAAACCTCATTATGATGCCTTCCAACTACGAGGAAGGGCAGATCATTGACGACGACGACATCACATCAGAAGTGGGATTCGACAATCTGCGTGCATTTTCGAATGGCAATAATGATGGAAATCACCGAGGTCAGTTTTTTGGCGATTTTTCGCATGGTAATGCTGCCGATAGGCAACAAGTGAGGGATGCGACTCCATTTTGTTGGCGAGGTAGCTATCGTTACGCACCGCAAGGACATTTTCCCGAACACCCACCCGACTATACCCGACCAGGCCCGAGTGGATTCCGCGCTCAGCTTCTCAACTTCGTCAGCAACTCACCCTCGTCACCCCTCTCCTCATGACGTTCGCGGAGGCTCATTCCAGGACTTCTTGACGGAACAAACCCGTGCCGAGTCAACCAACTCATCAAGCTTACATCAGCTGCATCAGGTTACACCAACACCACCTGTAACCAGAAAGAAGAGTGCAGCAAGGCCAAAACCAGGAGAGAACAAGGCGCCAACAGCACAGCCAGCCAACAATCAGGTTGGCCTCTGCGTCGCTAATCTGGAGGGGACATTGACCCATCAAGGTTATGTATTCAAGTACTGTTTTGATTCAGGATCAGAATGCTCTCTCCTTCACAATGTCAATCAGTGACCATTTTCATGGTCTATCTTTTCAAAATATCGTCCGTTTGCATGGTCTAGGGTCAGCAGTAACTATTTCCAGGTGCCAAAAACAAATTTTGGTTACAATAGATGGGAATGACCCTCAGGAAAACTGTTTGTTGCCCGTACCAATCATTTTGGGGCGGGAAATCCTTGCCCCAGATTTTTGTATGGCTGTGAATTCTTCAACCTGTGTGCTTAGGAAGGACGCTCCTCCTAGCACCTTGAATGATTCAAATAGTAGTTTGTTGGACACTGCCAACTTCTCAAGAGCTGAACCCAAATCCATGCCAGTTGAAGTTCAACCAGTCCATGTAACTGCTGGAGAAGATATGCATTCTGGTATTTGTAATGAAAATGAAATTTCCGATTTTCTGGATGGCCACTGCTCATTAGAACAGTGTGCTGCTGATGAGGTTGTGATGTTCAGTGAGATGTTTGGTTGCCATGATACCACAATTCCGTTTCTTGATTTTTCTCCTCCTGTGGGATCTTGCCATGTTTTGCCAGTAAGCACCATAAATTTGGATACAGTTCACACAATCTTCCTGTTAGTCAACTCTCTGACCTTATTCGCATTTTACAGAAGTATTCCCAGTATTTCATTTCTGGAATTCCTACAACCCGTGTCACTACAGGCACTTTCAAAATCCGTCTTATTGATCCGTCAAAGATAGTAAATCGTCGCCCTTATAAACTTAGTCCTGTGCAGCGTGAACTAGTTCGAGAACGTATAAAGGAACTAGAGGATGCCAAAGTGATCCGCCCCAGTTCCTCTCCCTTTGCTAGCCCTATACTTCTTGTTCCAAAGAAAACGGGAGGTTTCAGAATGGCTGTTGATTTTAGGGAGTTAAATGCTAACACAATTCCTGATCGATTTCCGTTGCCTTTAATCAGTGACCAAATTGCGCGCTTGAATGGAGCTCAATGGTTTTCCATACTTGATGCTGCGAGCGGTTTTCATCAAATTCCTGTTGAAAAAGATTCTATTGAAAAGTTGGCTTTCGTCACTCCAGACGGCCAATGGGAATACTTGGCCTTACCTTTTGGAGTCAGGAATGGGCCGAGTGTGTACCAACGTGCTGCCATGAAAGCTCTAGGGGACTTAGCCTTTGGTTATGTTATCTGCTATATGGACGACTTGCTGATTTTAGCAGAAACTCAGCAACAGGCTCTTGATAGGTTAGATCATATTCTAAAGGTTCTAACTGATGCAGGGTTCTCCCTTAATCTTACAAAGTGTTCGTTTGTCGTTTCGAAAATTAAATATTTGGGCTATGAGATAGAAAACGGTGAGTTGCGCCCAAATAAAACCAAAGTTGAAGCTCTTACGAAATTGTCACCCCCAACCACCTTACGCTCATTACGCCAGTTTTTAGGTCTGGCATCTTATTTCCGCCATTTCGTTAAGAATTTCTCACAAATCGCATCCCCATTGTTTCAATTAACCCGTAAAACGAATAGTCCTGCTGATGAGAACAAGAATCGTCCTATTCCTTGGACGGAGGACCTTGAGAAGGTTCGTCAACATCTCATCAGTCTTCTGACTTCTGAACCCATTTTAACAATTTTCAATCCATCCCATCCTATTGAATTGCATTGCGATGCAAGCTCGATAGGTTTTGGTGCCATTTTGATTAATATTGTTGATAAAAAGCCCAGACCAATAGCCTACTACAGTAAAAGAACGACCCATGCTGAATCTCGGTATGATTCTTATGAATTGGAGACTCTAGCAGTGGTCTATGCCATTAAACACTTCCACAATTATTTACAGTGTTATCCATTTACCGTTATCACCGACTGTGATTCCTTGAAAAAGAGTCAAACCAAGAAAGATCTTGTACCCCGAGCACAGAGGACCACCATCCTTCTTGCAGAGTTACGATTTCAAACTTCAGTATCGCCAGTCTTCCCGCATGCAACATGTGGACTTTCTCAGTCGAAACCCTGTTACTGACGACTCGTCAATTCCTGACGATTTCGTTCCAAAGTCAGTCGAGGTTCCAACGCTGATATCAGAGAGTCCAAAAATGCGGCCACATGGTAGGCAAAGGAATGTAAAGCCTTATTTGAATCCTGAGGTTTCCGACAAGCATGTTAAGTTGACAGCAGTTTCTACTGACTGGTTGCTGACAGCCCAACAAAGTGATCCATTCGTGTCAGAAATCGTCCAAAAATTAAATGTTGATGAAATAGACCCAGATATTCAAAACACATACGAAATTCACAATGGCATTCTGTGTCGGAAAGTTCAGCGACACACAAGGACTAGGTATCTCCCAATTGTACCTCATTCACTTCGTTATTCAGTCGTTTCCAATGTTCACGAGTCCCTTTTCCATCTGGGTTATGAAAAAACCTTGGAGGCCTTATACCAACACTATTGGTTTGAACATATGGCCAAGTATGTTCGAAAGTTTGTCGAGAACTGTCTGGTGTGTAAAACATCAAAGTCGGATTCAGGTCCTCGACAAATCCAACTCCATCCAATTCCCAAGGTTTCTGAACCGTGGCATACCCTTCATCTGGACGCCTCAGGTAAATTGAGCGGAAAAAAAAGACTCCAAAGAATACCTATTTGTTTTTATAGATGCATTCACGAAATACTGTGTGCTTCAGCATACCCGCTCCCTTGAAGCTGCAAGTGCTGTGAAGGCATTAACCGTTGTTATAGACTTTTTTGGACCTCCACAGCGTATCATTTGTGATCAAGGTACAAATTTTACGGCGAAGGAGTTTAAAGATTTCTGTGGTGCTCATCAAATCGACCTTCATTTTATAGCCACTGGTGCCTCAAAGGCGAATGGCCAGGTGGAACGTCTCATGAGCACCCTTCGTAACATGCTTACTGTTGCTGAAAAGGATGAACATCGAACCTGGCAATCTTGTGTTGGTCACATCCAGTTAGCTCTCAATACTACACCTCACAGTGTCACTAAAATATCTCCAATGCAACTAATGTTTGGGCGTGTTTCCAGGCCCCTGCATTTGATTTCTATAACTGATCATCTCACTGAGCAGCCTTCCACTGACCTTCAAAGCTTTGCGTGACACTGCCGCTCAATTAATTGAAAAGCAAGCTGAAATAAGTAAAACCCGATTTGACAGTGGCAAGTTGCCAATTAAACGATTTGAAGAAAATGATTTGGTTTTTGCACAAACGGAGGTGAGGAACCGGGTAAAACTTGACGATGCATATCGTGGACCCTATAAAATTGTAAAAGTTCTGCCAAATGACCGCTATTTGTTACAGCCTGTGTCTGGCGGTACACGGAAATACCTTAAATATCCTCACGAACGATTGCGCAGGGCACCTATGCCTGATGGACTAAATCCTCTCGCTGATACTGGGGACCAATCCCAATGAGTTTGGGCTGACTTGACAGTTTTGTTGTGTGTGGACTCTCCCACTTGTGTGACTGTAGGCTCCCGACTCAGCGGAATTTTTCGGAATCCTTCGACCCCTCGTCGGTGCAAGCGGGAGCGCAGAACCTAAAATGAGCCCCCGCGGGATAGGCCCAGAGGGGATTTGTTTCATGTGCGAAAGAGGCAAGATCAAAGGAAATCCAAAGGTGTAAAGAACTGAGCAAGATCAACCGGCGGGACAAATCGCGTTTAAACTTTTCTTCCATTTCCATGGTTACGCCAATTGATCTGGGTGAATATTTGATAGGATCTCTTGCGTGTAAGAGGGAAAACTCCTATAAGACCATCGCCTCACGCCTGGGAAAAAAACTCCCGAAGATTCTGAGCGTTCTCAACGTCAAACCCTGGCACAATAAATGAGATTTAAATAATGAATAAAGTCATCTTGAGAAAAGAGGGCATTCTCATCTGCGCATTTACTTCACAGTAATACTCCTCGTTTCAATTTCCATTTTATTTACATTTGTATTTGCCTTTAAATTTATTGCCACCGTTCACCCCCACTCCACTCCATTTAATAGGTATAGGTTCAATCCACCGAGGAGAAGAATTCTCGAGGAGGCATTAAATTTAACGATACAACTTTCTACTAGTATTACACTTTCCCTCCAGGAGAGGAATCACCTTTAAGGAAATAGGCTCTAGTTGCGCAGCTTGAGAAAACAAGTGCCAAGGCACTTCTGGAAATGCAGGACGATAATATTATACATAATGAGATGTTAATCGAATGAGTTGGGCGTGCGACGAATGTAGACTTACTATTCGGAATGAACACTAATTATTAATAATGGTGGTGTGATAAACTCTTCATTATGTTACGTCCATCGTTAGTCAGTTTTGCGAGAATACGAAAACCATTGGCAGGCGGCTTGGAGTGGCTTCAAAAATTTTCACAATTGACTCGCATCAAGTTCAGCAAAACACTAAATATGAACAGTTTCGGGGTGGCAAACCACAAATAAAGAACGAAAATAAGGTCAGGGCATGTAGAATTAGGCTGTGAAACAAGGAATACATGATGGTTACATAGGGCTTTCCGTTGTTACCGTTGTAAAAACCTGTAGCCGTTAAATGGAGTTGACTGGGTTCACATGTCATACAGGTTAGCAGGCAGGATGAGCCGATGTGTGATGAGGGGTGAGGGGAGGGGCCAATGCATCAGTTGGTCATCAGCGGTAATATTTGAATCATCCCCAATTCCAATAACGGAAAACTTCGAGAGTTACACTAAACGAAGTAAATCATACTGATTATTGCTCGGTTTAAATGGGATGATTAGTCGCGAATTAAAGTTTGCGAACAGGGTAATTAATCTACATCGACTTTGGGATGATTGATTAATTTCGTGCCTCCACATTGACCTACCTCAACCGCTTGCTAATGGAATCGGAATAAAATTTGAGACGCCAAACCTCCGCTTGCTATGAATTTTGAAGATGCAAATTAATACAAAACACGATTGGCAGAAATGGTTTCCGAATTTCTGTTTCTTTCTGATCGCTGAGAGAAACAAACTACACTGCCGAAGTAAACATCGCCACCCTTCTTAACCAGCTGGAACTTCGAGGAGTCGAAATTACATCTTGTTACAGGATAAACTCGTAACCCAGAAAATAGACGGTTCATTCCCGAAATAAAGAAAAGTGCTGAATACATTCGGCCATTTACTCTATGAATGCTTTTACCTTGGAGAGGGGCGAGAGGAATGAAATCATCAAGACCTAACCACCGTTGGAAAAAGAAAACTAACAAGATGCCGCTAGTTCTCATTCTGCAGGAAATTTTCGGAAATTAGATTTCGTGCCTGAATGATGGAAATTCATCATTTGTGATGATGAAGTGGATTCATTTCAGTTCATCGTCATTCTTATTAGTTAGCAACTAATGGTCAAATTGAAACCTCGGTGACAACTATGGTGAGCTCAGAGATGAAGCGATAGTCGCATGCTTGAAACACAAATCCGCAGATCACCCTTGATACTCATGAAAGTCGCAAATTTATAACATGAGTTTGACTTTGATTCTCTAGATTCCAGCTAGAGCCAGAATTGCACAATGTTATTGGAGAGTACACATTAGTTCAGATGGGAAGAGCCGGGTCATTAATAACCTTGGAGGTGAGGCTCGTCAACACGGAAGATAGATGATGGTACGCGAGGACGTGTGTCAAGTTTATGGTCATCTGTAACAGGCTGTGGCAGCTTGTACAATGAGAAACGTTCGATCGCAATGCATCCTGAATACGGAATACAGTAAATATGAAACATGTTGGTACAAGGAGGTAGGTACAAAGCATGTTGGTCTGCAATCATATTGTGAGCAATTGGTTTGTCATTTGACTGATGAGAAACCGAAACGGATCCATAACAAACCAATGTGTGACTAGAAATTTACTCATCATGTTTCACCTCCAACAACAACAATGGAGACGTGGCAAATTATCGAGGTGTTACTAATTGCCCTCAAACCTACAAGGGGAAACAAAGCCAGTAAGAATTAATGAGAAAGAAGTTACAATTTTAAGATGAAAAGAGAAATTGAAAGCAGCTCAACTTTCAACTCTCTCCACCCTCCATTCACTGCAATAATTTTAGACTTTGATTATTATTCGCAGCTTCCTTCCCCTCAAAATATGGTAATTAAATTCTATGTTTGGATTTGAATTCCAAGTTTGTTTTAGCATTTATATTAAAGGAACATCAATTCGGAATGCAGAAGGATTCTTGACTGGGTCTTGGATTTGAGCCTCAAGATTCATCGTAACAATGAGTTGGATGGGAGGCTCAGGTCCAATAGAATATATTTAAGGAAGAAGTGAAATGAATCCCCAACTGTGGACCTTTATACTCCGCTTTTCATGAAGTTTGAAAGAAAATGCAAATCCTACCTCAAAGTCATTCAGTCATTCCGAGAGGGAGAAGAATTCTTGTTTCACACAGAGCGAGCACCCCATTACTCATTGATTCAATTTTCTCAGAAAATGGTTGTTCTCGTTCTTTAAGAGGTAATACGCGAACGTCTACAGAGCAGAAGCATCGCCACAACCTTACAATTTTAAAATTCATTCCTCAAAACAAAAAAGAACTTACAATACATTTTCAAAGAACGACAATATTATAAACTAGGTCTCTCAATTGACTCTTCATTCACAAACGAAAACTCGCTTTTGAAATTTACGCAGACATTATTTCAAATTCGGGTAACTAGATTCTGAAGGGATTTCCATCATACGGGATATGCAAAGGATGAAACGGTTGAGGCGGAAAATTAAAATAAATCGCCCATAAAACTTTCCAGCGTAATTTACTGCTGACGGAGAAAACTAAATGGAGCAACTTGGAAATGAATGGAAAAGATTGAAGAAGAGACGGAAAGCATAATTATACTACCAAACCCTTCTCACTTCGTTGGACTAATTTATCGGTTAGGCAATGATAATTATGTAGTTTGATATTTATATAGGGAATAATACTTTCCAGCATTCTTATCAACCCTGCATTCTTATCATGTGTGTAAATTCTTGAATACCGATTAATTTTCTGTCCAGGCCGAAAAAAGCCTTTGAAATACTCCTAAAAGGAGAATATGCCCATAGATTTCATTTGAACGTTATTTTCCTTAAATCATTATTCGCAGGGCGTGAATCAAGATGAGAATAATGAAACTGGGGTTTTGACAATTTTCACTTACTTGTGACAATCCGAAAAGATTGTCACCACAGAGGAAGGGTCATGAACCTCAGTCTACATTTGCTCATGAGCCGAAAAAACTTTCTTCTCCTCGAATTTGCCTGTTCGCTAATCGGGCCAAAAATACATCAAAATTCGCCCTAATGAAAGATTGTATACAGAATTCCTTGAACTCCTAATGTGTCCAACACATTCAGCCTGATCGCGTTAACCAGAGAGAGGGAACGATCGAATATGTTTCATCCAGATTTTTGATGAATCAAGCACGTAAGGTATCATTTTCTATTAAATTTTGGGCACAGAAGAAAGGCAAAAATTCGTATCCCATGGAAATGTAGAGGCCCATGTGTGGGCGGTATCAGTTTCCACTGGTTCTTTTTACTCGGAAATCAGGAGACCTCTTCGATACTCTTTCCACATTGAGATGATTTTTATTGGTGCGTTCATTCATAAAATAGAAAATGGACTGGGAAATTTGATGGTCACATTTATAACTTCATGATGGGGACCGTTGAGCTTACTCGGTTTTCATACCTTAGCAAATTCTACCCAATGGCACTTAAATTCTCCTTGCCACGAGGCATAGGCTAATGGAGAATGAAGGGGAAAAATCCCCAAAGGAAGATGCTTCTCTGTTTTGTCTGAGACCCCATCCCAGAGTGAACTACTGCTAACAAGATTGCGCCTCCACCCCTGTCCTCCCAACTCCCTATGAGACAAGTCCCTTCTCTTGTTCGTTTATCGCCCCTATCCCTTCGCCTCAGCATCCTCCACCTCCAACATGATTACAACGTTGTTACGCCCGCCTCGACGTTAACATCGGGACTAGTCAGACTCACTCGGCCCGCAGTCACCGGAAAAAAAAACCTGGATCTTTCCGGTTCACTTTTTTTTCACTCCCTGCGATTGCTTTTTGATCGCTTTGCCGGGTTTTGGTTGGTTGGCTTCCAACGTTACCTACATTTTCCATTTGGCAATCAGCATAATGGCAAACTTTTTTTTCCAGCGCCCGATCTGAATTCCTACTCCCTCTACGCCTCGTTAAAATGAGAAAGAAGCGATGGAGAGATACTACAGCACAGTCGTTTTCACGTCAAATTCCCATCCAAGTCAAGTTTGACGCCAAATATATTATATGAATGCGTCTAGATGATAAGAGCGTCTCAAAGTCAATTCATGAAAAACTGTAAGAATAAAAATAATATGATTTGCGGAAGAAGTCAGGAAGAATAGCACTGCGATTATTTCAGAGAGCAGAAGACCTCCGTCCCATCGCTGAAACTAGAATTTGGTTGCGCCAGATACGCTAACATTCGGAAATCATCATTTTGTCTCGCCTCACGCTATGTGTGGTCGTTTAATTTTGAATATTTTGAACTAGAAACGGTGCCACATTAAACTATCATTCCAGTGACTCGTAATCTCATCATGGAGTATGTTATCCGTATTCAATGTGCATTCTGCACAGAGGGAGCCATGTAAATACTTCTACAGTAAAATCAGCCAGTCACATATATCCCATTAGATCTAACTGACACTTATGCTACTTCCTTCACGTTATCAGTCAGCTAGGATAATTGGCCGCATAGCTGCAGTCGATATCCCTAGACAGGAGAAAAGGGTCCCGCCCGGTCAAGTTGTTCGAATTTTCGCGGTCTGCTATGGATTCTACCGACATTTCTCCCCGCCATCATTTTTACAAGGCACTGAACGATCGAGAACGCCGACTTGAGCTGGAATGTTGCGGTAGAAACTTTGAAATGTGCGGACATCGGCTGGATCCTTTTCTAGACACCCTTGGACGGTTAACATATTTATTTATTTTCTTTTTTTTTTTCTTCTTATTATTATTATTCGCGGCTTATGCGATTAGTACCATGATAGCGCTTAAAAAAGGCTTGCAGCAAAGAAACTGTAGGAGACAAGAACAACTCTTGCGTCAGTCTTGTCTTCGTTTAAGGATTCAAGGACAAAGTCGAGACCATCCATTACAGTACAATGGGCATGGGATTTGTTTGTTCATCATAGGCTTGATGAATAATCTCATTCAGTAGAAAATTACTCCCTTAAATGCCAAGGTTTCCAATAATTTCAAAATCCATCCCCGAAATACCCATTTTTGATCGAACCTTTGTCTTGGTCGATTCATCTGAAATGTATTCAGGACCAACTAAAGCCTGAATTGGATACCTACACTCCTGAGTGGCATCATAAGCAAGAAGTTGAACGCCTACTTTATATCACGAAATAGAAAATAGGATAATCAGTAATGGGGAATGTAGACGCCGACTTGGGAAAGCCAGTTTAACGTTTGAAGTTATGGCGTCGAACTACGTTTCAACTGTGCGATTGGGCGTTTATAGTTGCCACAAAAACCGTAAAGATCCGGTTTCAGTCAGGCGACTCATCATGATTCGTAAGACATCAAATGAATGTCATCAACCTATATTGGTAATTGATCAAGTGAAAAGAACGAAGAAGTGAAACTCGATTCAGAGAACAAAAGTGGCAGGCTCCTCGAGTATTTTGGTTATGAGTCAAAGCACTAAATAGATGTGGAATGACGGTCGTTCCGGGTCCCAAAGCACGCTCTTGATTCGCTTAGTGAGGGGCCACTTCAGGTTTTGGTTTGTCCAAAAACAAGGTGCTAGAAGCTCCACTTCCTCCCCGACCAACATCGTGTTTCCCTCACGGTCTCTTCCCTCAAAAGCCGCTAGCACTAATGGAGTGTCACCCTTTCCTCTCGCCCTCAAGCTTTCCCGCTTTATTGCACCCCCTTGGTCTCTTTCCTCGTGACAAATTGACGTCATCACTATTAATTACGTCACCCAACGCGTGTCCTTCATCCTCAATGTCGGCTGGTTTTCTGTTAACGTACAACGTATACCAACGCCCTTCGTTACTCACTGACTCCGACCATCTAAGGGCCAATCCTTTCACACCCTGGACGCCATCGGCGTCACGGCTTTCAGCGGAATTACAGAGAAAAGCAGATTATAAGGAAGTTCTTTACCCCTTTCCACACCTCACACATCCGTCATTTACTTCTTTCCTGGTACAGTAAAGGTGCTGCATGTATAATACGATGACGTCCCAATGAAAACAACCTCAAACATCAAGGGCTGACAAAAAATGATTTCTATGATCCACATTGACGCTTCCGGCGAACACGTTTCAATTCATTTCAGGTTTTCATTTAGTTCAACAGAAGCCTTAATCTTCCATTAACTGTTAAGTTAACCAATATTAATGAACCTAAACCTCGGAGTTTCTTCCGCACGAATCTGAAAATATCAACACCTGCAAAACAGTTCACACATCGATTTTAAACTAGACACTTCCAGGAAGCAATTCAAAAAGAACGGTATTTGAATTTGTTTGTATTTGACCAGGTTCCTAAAAATGTATAGACTACTATCAACATCTCCTACCGTCACCCTGCTGTACTCTGTTATGCATAATGCATATACCCCCCCCCCCTCCTGACCACTCTTTTAGGCTTTACATTATTTCATTAAAAAGGGACAGTTTTATTGTATGGGTTACTCCAGTTACTGTTGCAGCCTAACAATTGAATCAGTGCTCGCTTAGCAAGCTTCACACATGGTACCAAAATGATTTAACCTGTCTGGAGATGAGCCGAACATGAACAATAGGTTCATACAAGGTTTGAAATCCGGATTTCATCAACACAAGACAAATTTTTTTGTTCGTAGATGATTCAATGTCTGTATTCATCTTTATTTTATCAACTCTACGTCTTTATTCGCAAATAAAAAATAGTATGTTACTTCCATTCATGTATTCCACTGAGGAGGATATCATGGAAGGGGCTTTATGTAAGGTTCAACCCCTTGTGTTTGGTCACATCGCACATTTATTTGTTCGTAGTTCCCCAACGATTCCATGAGGGTCAATAATTTTCACTCGGTGGAGGGCTTTTCTTGCCTTCAACTACCATGATGACTTCTCTAGGTTCGTAACATGATGTTCTCTTTGAATCGCTGTGGAGGAGCTACAACCCATTGCACGGGGACAGATGGACTCGAATCACGGTTTGCCTAGAGTTCTATGCAAAATGAATACCTTGAGTCGTTTCCAAATCGAATAAAGTTTATTTTTGTGCCCAGTGTGTTTAGTGTTGAAAATTAATCAGGACTGAAATTTATACGATTCTTTGTTTCTGAACTATGGAGGCTAATAGCAGCCTTCAATCTCGGGGTGTATCTACTAAGTAGTATAGTATCGACCGTTTCCATGTCATTAGACTCCATGAATGAACGCTGGATCAACTGGAATTTCCACGAAACTACAACAGTAATCGAAAACGGAAATGCTACTAAAATAGCACGCCCCTGGTTCATCATCTCCCTGTATGCTGGATACGTGGACACATAAATTTCTATGGCTCTTTGTTTTGTTTCAGGTAATTTGGGTCTACATCCTGGACATGGCATTTTTGTGCTGGTAAAGTGAATCATCTCTTCTCACGAAATGCTAATATCTATGCTAGAAAATGCAGATCTTCTGCAACATCTGTTTGTTTCCTAAAATGTTGGAGTGGAAAAAATTATAATTTTTACTTGTGCGATATGAACAGCACAGTATCGCAAGTTCCTTCTCTATCGTATATTTTGACGTAATACACGCAACTTGGGCATCCTTAAACAGTTCTTAAGAGAATGTATGAGGCGATGACTTACATGTCAGCCCTCTGGAGAGTAATGAGAGATTCTCAAAGTTTGAACAAGCTTGAATTAATTAGCTCCTTTATCTCTGAGAAATAAGGAAGGAGCACTGTCAAGTTTTACTTGGAACGAAGTTTTCACCTACCAACACGAGACATCTCGTATACATAGTTCCGACTTCCGCGATCTACCTTGATGTTTTCAGATGGCGACTAGAATCTCATTTTAGCTTAAAAGTTATGTGACTCAAGTCGCCCAAAATTCATAAATCTGCAGTGAAATCATCAAGCTCTAGAGGGTTAGGAAGGTCCCGCTATGAAGAGCGCAGCGTGAATGCGCCAGAGCCATTACTGTAGCTTTGTTGGTATGTACCCGTACTATTTCCCGGAATGAATAGTTGTCGTTCTGAGGTTCCCGGATTCCAAATCATCACCGTTATCCTTTATATCCTTGCCACACGATTAAATTCTGTTGCAAATGTTCCAACTGAAACCGTAATTATGCGTCATTACGTAATCCTAGAGGTACAATAAAACCGAGGAGCAGTGCGTTCCGTTTTGAAACAACATAACGAGGGAAACGGCGAGATGACGCCATGGAGCCCCAGTATTAGTTTAATTCAACTCGCAAATATTTGTCTCTAGATGGCATTGTTAGAGGGAAGCAGAGAACCTGTCCACATTAATTTTAATAAAGTCCTGCAGGTGGTCCTTATTACTGTTTATACGACGAGTTCTCCCCCTCTATATCCCTTTTCTCTTTTGTTTCTTCCTTCCTGTGAGCATCACCTCGCTTGTTAGGGTTTTTCATCATCGTGTTACTTAGGGAACAAGTTGGCAAATACTCAGCACAGTTTCTTTGCAAGATATTACCGGTCTAGCCATGTAATTATATAATCAAAATCTCGAATTTGTATTTTATTTTATTTATTTTTTTACAGAAGAGAGGAATACTGTGGAACCAATAAAACATTTCTGATTTTCATCTTTCAAATCTTTCATTTCTCGTGAAAGTCTTAATAAGGTCCCACGGTGATAACGAACGAAATACGTATTATTCGTTTTGAAGGTCCCGTTACCGTAGTTGAAGTAATGTTCTGCGGAGATAAACTCCAACAAGGTCCTTGGATATGATAATGATTGGTTCCTTCCTTTTTTTGAATTATATTCTTCTTCGAACAAGAATTAGGAGAAACGCCTTAGGGTCGTAATTAAAATTTTTCTTTCGCAGATTTCTTAAAGAATATTATTAATTGTCTGTCGAGGATTATGAACTAAGAGGGAACGCTAACAAAAAATTATCAATAATTCTTTTCATTCCTATAAAAGTTGAACCTGCCTGAATAAATCACAATCGCAAGTTGCCCGAGGGGAAAGATAAATCGAGGAAAAATCCTGCATCAAGCGATAGGTACTTGTTGGTTTTTTGTATGCCAAGTGATTCATATTTGGTTTATTACCCTTGATAAAATAATGCACGTATATTCGTATCAGGAGGAGGACAAAACATTAAACACTTTGTGTTTCCGGGACTGTTCTTTTTTCCATACTTTACATGAAAATTGTTGCAAGGTGTAAATTAATTATGTGCCTCTGAGCAGCTACATACTAAGGCTTTATGGGCTTGTCATTTGGGCCTGTCAATGGGTTATCATTTTCTACTGATATGTACTTGATTTTGGCGATCATTTCATTGCCCGCCAAATGACGTCTTCGTTCCGAAGCTTACGAAAGCATTGATTGACATCCTTATTTACTGCAGGTCCTGAGCGTAACTCTGGTTTCAACAACCTATAAGCCCTGGAACATGATTTTCCACCAGAGAGAGAGCATCTTTTCATTAACAAAATTTCATCGAACCTTTGCTATTTTTCTTTTCGGGCAGAGGGATGCTTGGGCAAACCATCTACAAGACTAATTTTAGTTCGTGGCGGTGCGCAGAATTATTGCCACTTTTTCATCTATTCTCGTGTAAAATACGGCCGAGGCAAATTGTTCATCTGGATCCTCCGCTCCTCAAATTGTCAAATTATAAAACGTGAGAGGTTCTTTTAATTATAAGAAAATAAAAGTACTAGTACGATTCAGCGCTTACTTAACTCGACAAAAAAGATCTATAAAAGTACACAATTTAGGTCTGATAGAGAGTGGATGGGTGGGTGCGAACAAGTACGTGGCGTTGTTTCATTGAAAGGGCGGGAGAAATGGTTTGCATTTGCATAAGCAGGAGACAGAAACATCCAGTAGAGAGCGGAGGATGTTGGCTACAAACAACACAGTTCATAGGATGGCAACAAATTCGGTCAAATCAGCCTTTAGTGGATCGGTAGTGTTTGTCCGTCCGGACAACGGTTGGTTTTGAGTCTCTCCTCAAGCGTATACATATTCGCTCATATCTGTTCCATCGGAAAAGTCCATGAGTCCCGATCAGTGATTCTGGCCTTGACTTCGGACTCACATAAAAAAATTCACATACGGTTGATGGTAGGAGATGTTGATAGTAGTCTATACATTTTTAGGAACCTGGTCAAATAAAAAAAAAAATCAGATACCGTTCTTTTTGAATTGCTTCCTGGAAGTGTCTGTTTAAAATCGATGTGTCAACTGTTTTGCTGGTGTTGATATTTTCAGCTTCGTGTGGAAGAAACCCCGAGGTTTAGGTTCATTAATATTGGTTGACTTAACAGTTAATGGAAGATTAAGGCTTCTGTTGAACTAAATGAGAACCTGAAATGAAATGAAACGTATTCGCCGGAAGCGTCAATGTGGATCATAGAAATCATTTTTTGTCAGCCCTTGATGTTTGAGGTTGTTTTCATTGGGATGTCATCGTATTATACATGAAGCACCTTTACTGTTCCAGGAAAGAAGTAAATGACGGATGTGTGAGGTGTGGAAAGGGGTAAAGAACTTCCTTATAATCTGCTTTTCTCTGTAATTCCGCTGAAAGCCGTGACGCCGATGGCGTCCAGGGTGTGAAAGGATTGGCCCTTAGATGGTCGGAGTCAGTGAGTAACGAAGGGCGTTGGTATACGTTGTACGTTAACAGAAAACCAGCCGACATTGAAGATGAAGGACACGCGTTGGGTGACGTAATTAATAGTGATGACGTCAATTTGTCACGAGGAAAGAGACCAAGGGGGTGCAATAAAGCGGGAAAGCTTGAGGCGAGAGGAAAGGGTGACACTCCATTAGTGCTAGCGGCTTTTGAGGGAAGAGACCGTGAGGGAAACACGATGTTGGTCGGGGAGGAAGTGGAGCTTCTAGCACCTTGTTTTTGGACAAACCAAAACCTGAAGTGGCCCCTTACTAAGCGAATCAAGAGCGTGCTTTGGGACCCGGAACGACCGTCATTCCACATCTATTTAGTGCTTTGACTCATAACCAAATACTCGAGGAGCCTGCCACTTTTGTCCTCTGAATCGAGTTTCACTTCTTCGTTCTTTTCACTTGATTAATTACCAATATAGGTTGATGACATTCATTTGATGTCTTACGAATCATGATGAGTCGCCTGACTGAAACCGGATCTTTACGGTTTTTGTGGCAACTATAAACGCCCAATCGCACAATTGAAACGTAGTTCGACGCCATAACTTCAAACGTTTAAACTGGCTTTCCCAAGTCGGCGTCTACATTCCCCATTACTGATTATCCTATTTTCTATTTCGTGATATAAAGTAGGCGTTCAACTTCTTGCTTATGATGCCACTCAGGAGTGTAGGTATCCAATTCAGGCTTTAGTTGATCCTGAATACATTTCAGATGAATCGACCAAGACAAAGGTTCGATCAAAAATGGGTATTTCGGGATGGATTTTGAAATTATTGGAAACCTTGGCATTTAAGGGAGTAATTTCTACTGAATGAGATTATTCGTCAAGCCTATGATGAACAAACAAATCCCATGCCCATTGTACTGTAATGGATGGTCTCGACTTTGTCCTTGAATCCACAAACGAAGACAAGACTGACGCAAGAGTTGTTCTTGTCTCCTACAGTTTCTTTGCTGCAAGCCTTTTTTAAGCGCTATCATGGTACTAATCGCATAAGCCGCGAATAATAATAATAAGAAAAAAAAATTAAAAAAAGAAAATAAATAAATATGTTAACCGTCCAAGGGTGTCTAGAAAAGGATCCAGCCGAACGTCCGCACATTTCAAAGTTTTTACCGCAACATTCCTGCTCAAGTCGGCGTTCTCGATCGTTCAGTGCCTTGTAAAAATGATGGCTGGGAGAAATGTCGGTAGAATCCATAGCAGACCGCGAAAATTCGAACAACTTGACCGGACGGGACCCTTTTCTCCTGTCTAGGGATATCGACTGCAGCTATGCGGCCAATTATCCTAGCTGACTGATAACGTGAAGGAAGTAGCATAAGTGTCAGTTAGATCTAATGGGATCTATGTGACTGGCTGGTTTTACTGTAGAATTATTTTACATGGCTCCCTCTGTGCAGAATGCACATTGAATACGGATAACATACTCCATGATGAGATTACGAGTCACTGGAATGATAGTTTAATTGTGGCACCGTTTCTAGTTCAAAATATTCAAAATTAAACGACCACACATAGCGTGAGGCGAGACAAAATGATGATTTCCGAATGTTAGCGTATCTGGCGCAACCAAATTCTAGTTTCAGCGATGGGACGGAGGTCTTCTGCTCTCTGAAATAATCGCAGTGCTATTCTTCCTGACTTCTTCCGCAAATCATATTATTTTTATTCTTACGGTTTTTCATGAATTGACTTTGAGACGCTCTATCATCTAACGTATTCATATAATATATTTGGCGTCAAACTTGACTTGGATGGGAATTTGACGTGAAAACGACTGTGCTGTAGTATCTCTCCATCTCTTTCTTTCATTTTAACGAGGCGTAGAGGGAGTAGGAATTCAGATCGGGCGCTGGAAAAAAAGTTTGCCATTATGCTGATTGCCAAATGGAAAATGTAGGTAACGTTGGAAGCCAACCAACCAAAACCCGGCAAAGCGATCAGAAAGCAATCGCAGGGAGTGAAAAAAAGTGAACCGGAAAGATCCAGGTTTTTTTTTCCGGTGACTGCGGGCCGAGTGAGTCTGACTAGTCCCGATGTTAACGTCGAGGCGGGCGTAACAACGTTGTAATCATGTTGGAGGTGGAGGATGCTGAGGCGAAGGGATAGGGGCGATAAACGAACAAGAGAAGGGACTTGTCTCATAGGGAGTTGGGAGGACAGGGGTGGAGGCGCAATCTTGTTAGCAGTAGTTCACTCTGGGATGGGGTCTCAGACAAAACAGAGAAGCATCTTCCTTTGGGGATTTTTCCCCTTCATTCTCCATTAGCCTATGCCTCGTGGCAAGGAGAATTTAAGTGCCATTGGGTAGAATTTGTTAAGTATGAAAACCGAGTAAGCTCAACGGTCCCCATCATGAAGTTATAAATGTGACCATCAAATTTCCCAGTCCATTTTCTATTTTATGAATGAACGCACCAATAAAAATCATCCAATGTGGAAAGAGTATCGAAGAGGTCTCCTGATTTCCGAGTAAAAAGAACCCTTCAAAAGCTGTTCACGATGGTTTTTATTCTAGGTAGTTGTACTACGTATGTGGTCAAAGAGTTTATGTCTTCAAACTAGAATGAAGTACTTATTAATTTGATCCAAAATTCAGTGGAAACTGATACCGCCCACACTTGGGTCTCATTTCCATGGGATACGAATTTTTGCCTTTGTTCTGCGCCCAAAATTTAGTAGAAAATGATACCTTACGTGCTTGATTCATCAAAAATCTGGATGAAACATATTCGATCGTTCCCTCTCTCTGGTTAAGGCGATCGGCTGAATGTGTTGGACACATTAGGAGTTCAAGGAATTCTGTATACAATCTTTCATTAGGGCGAATTTTGATGTATTTTTGGCCCGATTAGCGAACAGGCAATTTCGAGGAGAAGAATGTTTTTTCGGCTCATGAGCAAATGTAGACTGAGGTTCATGACCCTTCCTCTGTGGTGACAATATTTTCGGATTGTCACAAGTAAGTGAAAATTATTGTCAAAACCCCACTTTCATTATTCACATCTTGATTCACGCCCTGCGAATAATGATTAAGGAAAATAACGTCCAAATGAAATCTATGGGCATATTCTCCTTTCAGAGTATTTCAAAGGCTTTTTTCGGCCTGGACAGAAATTAATCGGTATTAAGAATTTACTCACATGATAAGAATACAGGGTTGATAAGAATGCTGGAAAGTATTATTCTCTATATAAATATCAAAAACTACATAATTATCATTGCCTAACCGATAAATTAGTCCAACGAAGTGAGAAGGGTTTGGTAGTATAATTATGCTTTCCGTCTCTTCTTCAATCTTTTCCATTCATTTCCAAGTTGCTCCATTTAGTTTTCTCCGTCAGCAGTAAATTACGCTGGAAAGTTTTATGGGCGATTTATTTTAATTTTCCGCCTCAACCGTTTCATCCTTTGCATATCCCGTATGATGGAAATCCCTTCAGAATCTAGTTACCCGAATTTGAAATAATGTCTGCGTAAATTTCAAAAGCGAGTTTTCGTTTGTGAATGAAGAGTCAATTGAGAGACCTAGTTTATAATATTGTCGTTCTTTGAAAATGTATTGTAAGTTCTTTTTTGTTTTGAGGAATGAATTTTGAAATTGTAAGGTTGTGGCGATGCTTCTGCTCTGTAGACGTTCGCGTATTACCTCTTAAAAAACGAGAACAACCATTTTCTGAGAAAATTGAATCAATGAGTAATGGGGTGCTCGCTCTGTGTGAAACAAGAATTCTTCTCCCTCTCGGAATGACTGAATGACTTTGAGGAAGGATTTGCATTTTCTTTCAAACTTCATGAAAAGCGGGAGTATAAAGGTCCACAGTTGGGGATTCATTTCACTTCTTCCTTAAATATATTCTATTGGACCTGAGCCTCCCATCCAACTCATTGTTACGATGAATCTTGAGGCTCAAATCCAAGACCCAGTCAAGAATCCTTCTGCATTCCGAATTGATGTTCCTTTAATATAAATGCTAAAACAAACTTGGAATTCAAATCCAAACATAGAATTTAATTACCATATTTTGAGGGGAAGGAAGCTGCGAATAATAATCAAAGTCTAAAATTATTGCAGTGAATGGAGGGTGGAGAGAGTTGAAAGTTGAGCTGCTTTCAATTTCTCTTTTCATCTTAAAATTGTAACTTCTTTCTCATTAATTCTTACTGGCTTTGTTTCCCCTTGTAGGTTTGAGGGCAATTAGTAACACCTCGATAATTTGCCACGTCTCCATTGTTGTTGTTGGAGGTGAAACATGATGAGTAAATTTCTAGTCGCACATTGGTTTGTTATAGATCCGTTTCGGTTTCTCATCAGTCAAAGGGACAAACCAATTGCTCACAATATGATTGCAGACCAACATGCTTTGTACCTACCTCCTTGTACCAACATGTTTCATATTTATGTACTGTATTCCGTATTCAGGATGCATTGCGATCGAACGTTTCTCATTGTACAAGCTGCCACAGCCTGTTACAGATGACCATAAACTTGACACACGTCCCTCGCGTACCATCATCTATCTTCCGTGTTGACGAGCCTCACCTCCAGGGTTATTAATGACCCGGCTCTTCCCATCTGAAACTAATGTGTACTCTCCAATAACATTGTACAATTCTGGCTCTAGCTATAAGAGAGAATCAAGTCAAAACTCATGGTATAAATTTGCGACTTTCATGAGTATCAAGGGTGATCTGCGGATTTGTGTTTCAAGCATGCGACCTATCGCTTCATCTCTGAGCTCACCATAGGTGTCACCGAGGTTTTAATTTGACCATTAGTTGCAAACTAATAAAAATGACGATGAACTGAAATGAATCCACTTCATCATCATAAATGATGAATTTCCATCATTCAGGCACGAAATCTAATTTCCGAAAATTTCCTTGAATGAGAACTAGCGGCATCTTGTTAGTTTTCTTTTTCCAACGGTGGTTAGGTCTTGATGATTTCATTCCTCTCGCCCCTCTCCAAGGTAATAAGCATTCATAGAGTAAATGGCCGAATGTATTCAGCACTTTACTTTATTTCGGGAATGAACCGTCTATGTTCTGGGTTACGAGTTTATCCTGTAACAAGATGTAATTTCGACTCCTCGAAGTTCCAGCTGGTTAAGAAGGGTGGCGATGTTTACTTCGGCAGTGTAGTTTTTTCCTCAGCGATCAGAAAGAAACAGAAATTCGGAAACCATTTCTGCCAATCGTGTTTTGTATTAATTTGCATCTTCAAAATTCATAGGCAAGGTTTGGCGTCTCAAATTTTATTCCGATTCCATTAGCAAGCGGTTGAGGTAGGTCAATGTGAGGCACGAAATTAATCAATCATCCCAAAGTCGATGTAGATTAATTACCCTGTTCGCAAACTTTAATTCGCGACTAATCATTCCATTTAAACCGAGCAATAATCAGTATGATTTACTTCGTTTAGTGTAACTCTCGAAGTTTTCCGTTATTGGAATTGGGGATGTTCAAATATTACCGCTGATGACCAACTGATGCATTGGCCCCTCCCCCACCCCTCATCACACATCGGCTCACCCTGCCTGCTAACTTGTATGACATGTGAACCCAGTCAACTCCATTTAACGGCTACAGGTTTTTACAACGGTAACAACGGAAACCCCTATGTAACCATCATGTATTCCTTGTTTCACAGCCTAATTCTACATGCCCTGACCTTATTTTCGTTCTTTATTTTTGGTTTGCCACCCCGAAACTGTTCATATTTAGTGTTTTGCTGAACTTGATGCGAGTCAATTGTGAAAATTTTTGAAGCCACTCCAAGCCGCCTGCCAATGGGTTTTCGTATTCTCGCAAAACTGACTAACGATGGACGTAACATAATGAAGAGTTTATCAACCACCATTATTAATAATTAGTGTTCATTCCGAATAGTAAGTCTACATTCGTCGCACGTCCAACTCATTCGATTAACATCCATTATGTATAATATTATCGTCCTGCATTTCAAGAAGTGCCTTGGCACTTGTTTTCTCAAGCTGCGCAACTAAAGCCTATTTCCTTAAAGGTGATTCCTCTTGGAGGGAAAGTGTAATACTAGTAGAAAGTTGTATCGTTAAATTTAATCCTCCTTCTTCTCCTCGGTGGATTGAACCTTTACCTATTAAATGGAGTGGAGTGGGGGTGAACGGTGGCAATAAATTTAAAGGCAAATACAAATGTAAATAAAATGGAAATTGAAACGAGGAGTATTACTGAGAAGTAAATGCGCAGATGAGAATGCCCTCTTTTCTCAAGATGACTTTATTCATTATTTAAATCTCATTTATTGTGCCAGGGTTTGACGTTGAGAACGCTCAGAATCTTCGGGAGTTTTTTTCCCAGGCGTGAGGCGATGGTCTTATAGGAGTTTTCCCTCTTACACGCAAGAGATCCTATCAAATATTCACCCAGATCAATTGGCGTAACCATGGAAATGGAAGAAAAGTTTAAACGCGATTTGTCCCGCCGGTTGATCCTGCTCAGTTCTTTACACCTTTGGATTTCCTTTGATCTTGCCTCTTTCGCACATGAAACAAATCCCCTCTGGGCCTATCCCGCGGGGGCTCGTTTTAGGTTCTGCGCTCCCGCTTGCACCGACGAGGGGTCGAAGGATTCCGAAAAATTCCGCTGATCGGGAGCTTAGGAAATCTATCCCACGAGACCTACCTACCTACGTCTACTTCCATTGCTAGCAGATAGTTGTCAAGACCAATAATTGGTCTTGAATTACAGTTGTTGTACATATTATATTAAATAAGTATCAAAATGCTTGCGAGTTAGAACCACAGAGTTTAGAGTTCAGTTCAGAGTTAGAGTTGGAACCACAGGGCCTCTTTGCTGGTCAACCAAATACCTCATGATACGACTAACATATTGGATTGTAGTCACGATGAAAACTTATTTGAATAGATTGTGAAGAAGAATGATTATCAGGCACTTGGTTTTTTCCCGAAACTAGTTTCTAATTTGAGTTGATGACGAAATGACGTCAACCATCTTGAACAGTTCGATAACATTTATAGCAATGACAAGTGGTTTACCTAATGAGTGTATTATTGATGCATAGTCCCATGCCTAATTTTTATGTTTTGGTCGAAAATGGGTTAAGAGAATCACGTAGAAATAGCTGTTGATAAAGTAAGGACGTTTACGGCTTCATTTCAACTCATCCTCAGGAATCTAAAACGAAGTGCTGACGGGAACTATGGGATTATGATTATTTGTAGAGCAATGGATTTGATTCATTAAGGTCACGGTGACAGCGCAGGGTTCTCTCTATTGTCTTCGGCTCTATATTTCCTTCCTAGCGGTATTCGCTTTGGGTTCTCATACCGAAAAAAGCGGCTTTGTGGATTTTAAGAATAGCGTATCTTCCACTATCAGGTAATACCAGCGCTCATCCGGTGTAGTCATAACTCATAAGTCAACATCATAACTCCACTAAACGGGTATATTGAGCAGCGCCTTAAAATCAGGAAGGTCTGGATCGTACCTTGTTGGCTCCCCCAACCTTCGCGGTATCTGTATCCCCGAGTGTATAATAGTTTGTCTATTCATCATCGCTTCATCCGTCTTCTCGCGTCCGTTCATAATTGACATCACATACACTTAATTCGAATCAGGAGGCGTGCAACATCGTATGTTTTTGGCATTCTTCTCTTGTATAGTTTGAAGCTAAAGGTAAGATGAAAGTGCACACATATGGGCATTATGTGAAGAATATCGTCTAGTTATCCTATTCCGAGAGGGTTTCTATGACTGGAGGGTACCTACTAGTCCAGCGGTTGTTGCGAAAATAGATTTTTCGTTCGATAAATCGATATTATTAAAATCGATATAAATCGATTATTACGCTAATATAAATTTATATTACCTTCAATGATTTATATTTCATTGATTTCAGCCATCTTCCGATTCGTCAGACCGCCTTAGTGTGTAGAGGCAGATTCTCGTGACCCCACCTGTTACCTAGTTCGAGCAATCCAATCCATTGTAGGCAAATTCACCTCCCCCCCCACCCCCATGTGCCGGCAGATTTTGGTTTCGGGTCCTTAGACTGAACGGTATGAAAAGGTTTTTTTTAATCGCTATTCAAGTCGTGTTGATTAGGATGATCACATCTACCTCAGCTTTTTGCGTACCAACCACACCACGTGTCTGCTGAGCAAATAAATACCGTATCTCGGCAAACAGGGGGATTTCTTCGACTCTTCCCAGTACTTTTTTCGGTTATATTGAGTAAAAATTATACACCTATGACTTTTCAGTTTAAATAAGAGAAGTTTTATACGGCCTTATTAGGGTATGAGGGAAAAGTGGGTGACGAATATTCATCGAGGACGGCATGACTTGCAAGTGGGCTCAGCTGACAGAGGATCCATCTTCTGATCCTTCTTCCACTATTTCCGGAAGAAAAAACGCTGCAAATTCTTACACAGGGGTTGGTTATTCGTCAGACCAGGCACAAGTAGACTCATTTCTTCAACATGGGGGATATGGGGATAACGGTGGGTGCGGCGGGTCCCAGACCCATTCCAATCGATTCAGTGTCCATGATTTAGCGGAAAATGGTACCCCAGACGCCTAGGTTCCAGAAATCTCAAAAACACATATTCAAAATGGGTAATATATACCCAATGTGACCCATAACTTCTTCCAGTGGGTGCCGATCGTTCTGGGACCCATTTCATTTGATTCAGCGTCTAAAATTTAGTGGAAAATGATACCCCACACGCCTAGGTTCCAGAAATCTCAAAAACGCATATTCAAAATGGGTAATACATACACAATTTGATCCATAACTTCTTCCTGTGGGTGCCGATCGTTCTGGGACCCATTTTATTGGATTCAGCGTCCAAAATTTAGTCGAAAATGATACCCCACTCGCCTAGATCGCCCAAAATTTCGAAAATCCATTATTCAAAAAACACATTTTGACCCCTACCCCGCCCAAATTTGGTCCGATCGGGCTGAAAAGCTTGGAGGACCGTCCTAGGCCGGGATCAGACCCCTGACCCAAATTTCAGATTTTTAGAAAATTTTCTACTACCAAAAACGGCGTGGACGGCGGACGGCGGACGGCGTACGGCGGACGGCGGACGGACATTGACCTTTTTTGATCTAGACATCATGAAACGTCCAGAAAAAAATTTTGAGCCGAATCGGAGAGGTTGACCATTTGCATGAAAACATAGGTTGATTATTCAAGGAATAACCAACCAAAAGCACCATCCAACAAGTTCACCAACAGATGCATGCTTGCACGGGCTACGTATAAAGCAGCGGGTGAAAGGGTGCGTCAATTTGCCTCTTTCCCCTCATTCGCCTCTTCGCATGTCCACCCACGTTGAGCTTTGATAAATCGGTCAATACATATAGCGAAAGTTCAAACGGTCCTAAACTTGGGTGCATCGCACGTTCGCATTCATCGCTCAAATCCTTGGATCAACTTGAATGAGTTGGAGTCATTATTGATCATTTTCAGGTAGGTTCAGTGGTTGCTCTATGGCATTTTTTTGTGCGATGAGTCTATGGTACTAATGATTTAAACCAAATAGTTATGTCCATCTAAAAAATATCTTCCCTAAGGGATCTTTGAAGTTGAGTATCCAAAGTTTATCAACGGATTAGCGGACAGACTTGATGGAGGTTTACGCTGCTCAACGAATTCTTCCAGTCAATTACAAATTTTCCCTGAAGTTTAATAGAGCTTCCAGGATGGCTCTAATCATACCAGATCATCGTCAGACAGGAAACAAGATTGACCGAAATCCCAGTTCACCCCCTTTGAAGTTTCATTGAACCCAGAACGACTCCAATCATACCAGATCATCGTCAGACTGGAATAGGAACTGTCCGAAATTCCAGTTCATTCAGTTGAAGTGTCATAGAGCTCCCAGAACGGCTCGGTTATCCCAGATCTTCATCAGATGGGAAACGAGACTGTCGCCGATCCCAGTTAACATCCTTTCAAGTTTCATAGAGCTCCCTGGGCGGCTCTGATCATCCCAGAGCTCCATTAGACTGATAAGGGGAATGCCTGAAATCTCAGTTCACTTCCTTTGATGTTTTATAGAGCTTCCAGAACGGCTCTAATCATCTCAGATCTCTGGCATACAGCGTAAGAGACTGTCCAAAATCCCAGTTCACTTTCTTTGAAGTTTCACGGAGCCCCTAGAATGGCTCTAATCATCCCAGATCTCCACCAGACGGGAAATGGCATTGTCCCCACAATCCGAAATGAATGCGGATGTGGTTGTCATAATCGGTTGTCAAATTTCGAGTAGTTTACCCTGATTTGGTCGCATTTTTGATCACCCAAACTCGTGAAATTAGCCACGTATTATTGCTTTTATCATAATATGAGTATTCCTCGGCCGACCACAACAGTCCACCCAATTACCGTCGTCCAGCGTAACTGTTGTCTTTGGTACGAGCTCCCCGTACTGACAAAGGAAGTCGTTTTTGTAAGGTGTTATTGTCAAACAACGAGGCCCTTCATCGCTTTGAATATAGAAGGGCGCCTTTTACAAACGGGAAGAATAGGCCCAAAAGAGTAGGACCTGCCTGGCGCTTCATATTGTACGGGTCTCGGGACATTGAAAGGTACTTGGTCCGCGTCGTGTTCAGTCGAAACTACCTCAATGAAGTGCACTTGTCGCGGAAGGTTCGCACTCTCGCACGTTTGGGCCTCTGTGCGGACGATTTACCCTTTCATCCCAAAGACTACAACCCCTTTCGTCATTCAGTTTTTTCTTCTTACTTAAGAACGAGCATCATTCAATGTGGGCAACAAGTGCGATTGATACTGCAATGAAGAATCTCACACGTCTCCAAAATGATTCTTCGATATAATCAAACAAATACGTTTCCTCTGCACCTTATCCTATTATCGCTAACAACAAATATTATCGATGATCGACAATATCAAGTTTCGCCATTATTCAAAAACTTTTACCTGATTTTAAGCACCTTAATGCTCATTTGAGGCGTCAAAAGTTGCCTTATTGTTCCTACTAATCTGTACAGAGCTCTCATCACCTCAACAGCTTTCCAAAATATCATCAGTAATTGAATAGCTCGGCCGAATAGGGGTCTATGTCACTTTTTTGGATTTTTCGTTTTTGGTATCAAACAAATCGTGGAAACCTCATCTATCCATCTCCAGTGACGACTGTAACCCCATAGCATGTTCCCACGCTATCGGGCGCCAAAATGAAAGAACCAACCAAATTTGCGTTCAAGTAAAGGGGTCTATGTTCCGTTGCTATGCACAAATCTTGACTACGCGTCATCTTTTTATCATCCCACCGCGTCCCCCGGCCGCGGCCATTCGTTTTCGTTTTATCGCTCGGCAAAGATACAGCCTATTATTATTTTCTCCCTTTTGATCTTCAGGGTTTGTTCGTTTTCCTTCTTTTGCTGTCATTATCAAATGCAACAGGAGGACTTTTAAAAACATTTTCATCACGTGAAGGCCACCTGCTAAATAAGTCGAAAGACCGATTGAAGGTACAAAACAGTTGTGGTTAGATATACCATCGATGATCCTTTTCAAATTTACGCAAGGCGAAGTCACAACAATATGATTCCTTGGGAAAAATACAAAAACATTCACGAGACCATCCACGCCGTTGCCGGAACCATCCGCGATACTAGCAGCCAACATGGCGCTCATCCCCATCTCGAAGCCAAAAGGCTGACCTTCTCAAGATGTTGCCCTACTTACCTCATCAATACAGAGAATTTTATGCGACTCTACCAGAAGCTTGATTTTTTGAAAGAATTTTTTAAACCATTCTTCTTCATAAACTGCAATATTTCATTCATTGAAAAAAAATTAATATTAAAAACTAATGGAAGAAGGGTCTATGTTGCTAATTTTGGATGAGTTTGCCGATCAGATGGTTTCGCCGAGGCATCCGATTTTAATTCCGCTCTCCTGGAAAGTTTGCAAAAGTGACATAGACCCCTATTCGGCCGAGCTATTCAATTGTTTAAATAGCAGGTTATATCTACTTTCTGAATTATTTCCTTATTTCCTCCTATATTGTGTTGTACGCTGAAAAGGAAATTGAATCACTCTCGCATCCCACAATTAATGAATCATTCCTAATTATATACACGAATATTGTTACGTTTTTATATCACATATTCGACAGTTTTACACCCGTTTTCGTCGTCCTTTCTTGACCATTATGTGGCAAATAAGACATTATAATCATAATTTTTTTTTTTTTTTTTTTTTTTTTTTTTTTTTTTTTTTTTTTTTTTTTTTTTTTTTTTTTTTTTTTTTTTTTGTTGGGCGCGGTTTTTTGGGACCTGGCGCATGGGGACTCATTTCATCAACATAGGGAAACAGTGGGTGCCAATCGTTCCGGGACCAATTTCATTGGATTCAGCGTCCAAAATTTAGTTTAAAATGATACCCCACACCTTTTGGTACCAGAAATCTCGCAAACATATATTCAATATGGGTAGACAGATACCCATTTTGACCCATACTTTCTTCCGATGAGTGCCAATCGTTCTGGGGCCATTTCATTGGATTCAGCGTCCAAAATTTAGTGGAAAATTATACCCCACACGCTTGAATCCATGTTTCGAAGTACACATTTTGACCCCTATCCCGCCCAAATTTGGTCCGATTGGCCTGAAATGTTCCGAGGACCAACTAGAACGAAAAACGGATCCTTAGCAAAATTTCAGATTTTAGTTATTAAACTATTAAATAGTTTCTGCTACCGGAAACGGCGGACGGCAGATTGGGCCAATTGGAGGTGGGTGCGGGTCAAAATGGGTATTTTGAATATTGGATTTTCGAAATTTTCGGCAATCTAGGCGTGTAGGGTATTATTTTCCACTAAATTTTGGACGCTGAAGAGCAGACCCCTGGCCTAAATTTCAGATTTTTTAGAAAATTTTCCACAACCAAAGTCTGCGTGGACGGCGAACGGACATTTGCTAATTTTGATCTAGACACTTTGAAACGTCCAGAAAACATTTTTGGGCCGAATCAGAGAGATTGCCTATTTGTTGATAAACATAGGTTGATTATTCAAGGAATAACTAACTAAAAGGCGAATAAAGCGGCTGTTTAACGACAACAAAACTACGAATAAAAATATTTTGGTTACCTTTCGAAACATCCAATATCTACAGATGAAATTCAAATGAAGTGATCTTTGTCGAAATATTCTTCCAGTTTGGAGTTAGGAATATCGATTATTTAACTATGTTGCGAAGTTCTTTGGTCTATCGAGTTTCCATTGGATTGGGTATTGAATACGATATTTTATTTACTTTGCTTACATGCATTGCGGTTTCAGGGTAATGACCTACTGATTTCTGGGAAAAAAATTATGACAATAATCGTTAGGATCGTGCTACATCGTACCGAACAGGAGCAACCTCTGTCGCGTTGAGGGAGAACAATAGGAGATGTAATGAGACTATTAGGGTGAGAGTGAAGGCGGAATGGAAGCCATATGGTTGGTTGAGTACCTGACCAATGAGCGTGGGGAGAGAAATGAAAAAAACAAGGGAAGGGATCCCCAGCTCAGAATGGAGGGGACCTCAGCCAGCACCTGGCCTCTCCAAGTAACGTATTCTCATCTTCGGAAGAACTGGGGGCCGGTGAAGAAATCACCGCTACGTTCGAGTATTATTTGATCGATGGCAATATCCTTGATGGACTATGGCCAGGTTATGGAGAGCCGAAAAGCACCAAAGGCTGAAAGACGGCCGTGGAAATGTGTTCGAAAGCCAATCAATCCCTCAATGGTTTACTCTTCTAGGTAGTTCCTGGCTGTGAGGAATCTTTAATGTCTGCTCTTATGGAAGAAAGTATCCACCGAAATTCGAAAAATCCTTCTAAACCCGTGGGTACTTCTAGTGTGAGGCATTTGGGCAGCATTAGTTTATAAAACGCAGCAAATTCATACACACGGGTTGGTTATTCCTCAAACCAGGCGCATGCAGATTAATTTCTTCAACATGGGAAAAATGGGGGAAACAGTGGGTGTGGCGGGTCCCAGACCCATTCCAATCGATTGAGGGTCCACAATTTAGTGGAAAATGATACCCCACACGCCTAGGTACCAGAAACCTCGAAAACCCACCTTCGAAAAATAGATACCCATTTTGGTCAATAACCTTTAGAGGTCTTTTGGATAATCTTACTGACTGATTTAGATTTTTTAATTCATTGAATGACTCATAACCAATCGATTCCGAGTCCAAAAATTAGTGGAAAACAATACCCCACACGCCGAGGTACAAGAAAACCTGAAAACACGTATTCAAAATGGGTAGGTAGATACCCATTTTGACCCATAACCTCTTCTCGTGGGCGCTTATCATTCCGGGATACGCCTCATTGAATTCAGCGTCAAAAATTTAGTCGAAAATGATACCCCTACAAGTCTAGATCGCCGAAAATATCAAAAATATTGGTTATACAAGGAATAACCTACCAAAATTGGGGTTTCCACTTGAAATAAAATAAGATGGTGTCACTTGCGCAGTTGCGCTTGATATTTGAGATCCTTGCCAAAAAATTATGATGATTTAAAAAGACAATTTCATTATTATTTTTAAAACATTTTTTTTCTTAACCCGCTTTCTTGTTTGTTTGTCTGTTTGTCCGCGAAATCTTTCAACTCAAATTTCGATCATTAATCGGCAATTTATAGTTCTGAAACTTTACTTATAGATCAGAACCAGATGACAATGCAATATTATAATACTTTGATGATGATTTAAAGAGCTTCTTGAGTAATTTCAAAAAAATAAAATTATAAAATTATATATCACTAGGTTGCGACCCGTCAACAATGACAGGAGAAACAAATGTAACGTTAGCAACTCTCATAAAAGCATTAAAAGAACGTTATTGACATCGAGTTTCATTAGATAATGAGTACACTTTGATTTGTCTTTAAATCTCGAACGCAAAATTTTAAGAATATCTCCATTGTTCATCGAGGTTCTTCAATAAAATTTTACGATTACGAATTTCTAACGAACAAAACTAAAAAGTAGAAAATAATAGTACATGAATAGAAAAACTTTTATAAAAACAACGTTTTTCATATGCACTAAAAAGTAGAAAATAATTTTCCTATGAGCCTGGCAGAATTTCTGAATAAATTGGTCACATTATGGTAACAGACTTTATAACAATTTCTAATTCTTATAAAACGAAAAACGTTGGGCGCATGTACTCAAACATCAAGATCTTTCTAATACGCTTACATTTCTATAAAATGAAATTTCTTTATATTAATTCAGTTGACATAATATTCAGTTAATACAGTTTCACGGAATAATACAAAATGCGCCCAACGTTTTTCGTTTTATAAGAATTAGAAATTGTTATAAAGTCTGTTACCATAATGTGACCAATTTATTCAGAAAATGATTTTCTTCCTTTTAGTGCATATGAAAAACGTTGTTTTTATAAAAGTTTTTTTTTATTCATTTTTACTCTAATTTGGACGATTTCAGGTGGGACACGTACAAATTTGTTTTTTGAAAAATGGATTTTCGAGATTTTTGTCGATCTAGGCCATTATCACTAGTCTAATCTGGCCTTCAGTTTAAAACATTCATTTGGAGTAGAACTAGAACCAAATTAAGAAACTTATGCATTCGAAAACCTTAGATTTATCTACATTAAATTTGAAAATCCCCTTAACAGCTATTTTATAAAAAATCTTTACATAAGCTTTGTGGATGGGGAGCATTTACTGTTGCTGTCTACTCTTTGAGGTACTGACGCTGTATATTAGCAGCAAAAGTTGCTTATAGCGAGGACTGAATTCCAGGAGGTACCTTCCAAGGAAGTAGGGAAAAGACAGAGAAATGTATTTTGCAAGGGTAAGGGAGGGGAGGGAGCCAATTCTGGACGAAAGCCGCCTGAAATCGGTCAAGTTCCGGTATCGAGCGGTAAAAGCGGGCTCTTTTGTGCGGCAAGGTGACGAGGTCAAGGCTATTTGATACGGCATTCATACAACAAAACCTCACTCGTTTTCATTACAGTCTTCTCTTCCTCTTCATCCGTACAAACGACGGGCTCGCCTCTTCAACCCTCGCTATTGTTGAAGCGTTTTGTGATTGTGCGACGCCGTTGAGGTCACTGACTTGGGCACGGACGATCCAAAAATACTTAACCAGCATGTTCCATGGGGGAGTGTTCAAATTTTTGAATAATTGGAAACGATTTTAAGGTTATTTAAATTATAGCTGTGGGCAAAATACGTCAGTAAAAACATGCCGTATATTTTATTTTATTTCTTTCAATTGTACAGTTCAGGTTAAAAACTCCACTTTGGTGCTCCAGCCACAGATTGTACATTCCTTCCGGCGAAACAGCCACTAACGCCTTCATCTGTGGTGCAAATTGTCCAAAATTGTGCACACCAACCATGATAGCTCCCCCGAGAAAGCGAGCTGTACGATATAATCGACTACTGACGCATTCCGTGGCGCCATCGTGCGGGAGAATCGGGAAAACGGCGCTAATCATTCAAAAAATCGAAACTGAGATCACGCTTGAGCTCAAGAGCCTGATCTATTATACAGACGATGATGATCATGAGCACAAAATCCAGGACCGAAATAGTAAACATGCTAAAAGCTCACCTCAAAATAAGAATCAGAGTGTGAAACTAGAGCCGGCAACAAACCCCTGACCAAAATTTCAGATTTTTAGAAATTTTTTCTACTACCAAAAACGGCACAGACGGCGGACGGGAATTTGGACTTTTTGGTTAGTTATTCTTTTGATGCAAAAGCTCAATCTCTCCGATTCGGCCCAAACATTTTTTTCTGGACGTTTCAAGGTGTCTAGATCAAAAAAGTTAAATGTCCGTCTGCCGTACGCCGTCCAAGCCGTTTTAAGTAATAGACAATTTTCTAAAAAATCTGAAATTTGGGTCAGGGAGTCTTTTCCCGGCCCTGGTTGGTCGTCAAAACGTTTCAGCCCGATGGAACCAAATTTGGGCGGGGTAGGGGTCAAAATGTGTACATTGAAAAATGGATTTTCGAGATTTTTGGCGATCTAGGCGTGTGGGGTATCTTTTTCCACTAAATTTTGGACGCTGAATCGAATGAAATGGGTCTCGAAACGAGTGGCGCTCTCTGGATGAGGTTATGGGTCAGGTAGGTACCTATTTACCCATTTCGAATGTGTTTCCGTGATTTCTGGTACCATGGCGTGTGAGGTATCATTTTCCACTAAATTTTGGACGCTGAATCGATTGGAATGGGTCTGGAACCCGCCACACCCACTGTTTCCCCCATTTTCCCATGTTGAAGAAATTAATCTCCATACGCCTGGTCTGAGGTTTAAATTAATTAAATTAACCTCTAAACGCCCAGTTTTTTTTTTTTTTTTTTTTTTTTTTTTTTTTTTTTAAACTATCGATATCAACATGCTACCAGCTGAGCAAATCCCGAAAACCCTCTTTCGAGATAGGTAGGTAGGTACCAATCTTGACCCATACCCGCCACGAGAGTTCACCAATCGGTCCGGAACACATCACAATGGATTCAGCGTCAAAATGTCAGTGGTGGAAAACTAATCCCTTCTTTGTGTTCCGTGAACGCCGCATCTCTTCTCTATGCTCCGTTCTCGGCCATGTTATCTCGCGTCTTCTTCGCCTCTCCGGTACTTATCGGTTAATGAGTAGTCCACCAAGTTACCAATTTGGTTGTTTTCATGTTTGTAATTTTTGTGGTTGTTGTTGCTGTTGATTTTTAACTGCCTTACAAATACATTCTGTCATCTCTCTCCAGTCGCAAATCTGTCAATCCCACGACCGCCGAAAATATATTTTCCATAAAATGATAATATTACATTTCACAACTCGTCCAACATAACGATGAGATCCAACGACTATTGCGGAAATGGTGGGAAGGGTTGCCAACATGAGATGAGTAACGGGCGAATGAGTAATTTCAAAAGTCAATTAAATTGTCCGTGATTGACCCGTTGTTTCCGGACCGTCGGAGAGGGTTGAGTTGGTCTACACGGCCGTTTTTCAAGCGTATGACGCGATCATCGCGGACGTGGGGTTGGCTGGGGATAAATCGGTCGATAGAAACCGGAATAAAAGAATTACGTAATGTTTTATTTGTGTTGAGGACGAGGAGGACGAAGATGTGATTGAAACAAGTAATAATACTTTTTAGGGATCGAAATCGATGTTTTACTTTGAACATCGATGTTTTTCATGTTTAGAATATGATATTATCTCAACATCGATGTTAGTATTGTTGCGAGCTGGCACCTGCGCCCATCAAATGGGCTGCCGGCGTCGCAGGACCTGTGGAGGGCTAAGGGAGTCATTTCGAGGAATTGTGCGTCGTATCGAATTGGCTGGAACCTTCCCATTCACTCGAGACAACATGTCGAGTTCCCAGAACCAGGGAAGGTTTGAGAACGTTCTCGGCCAGGCAGCTAGTATAAAACGGACCCAGGAACGCCGCGCAGTTCAGTTCAATTCGGAGTCCAAACATAGACACTTTGGGTTATAAATTGTGCTGTGTGATAAATAGTGCCACAACTGCGTTGCAACCGCGAATTGTGCTTTGTGACTGTGTAAGTGCGCGAATGTGAACAGTGTATGTACTCAAGTGAACAATTGTAATAAATTATTTACGAAGAATATAAATCGCTACAGTATCTACCGATGTTTTTAAAGATTGTATCGCACCAAGATAACATCTCATGCGCAATTTAAATTTGATACTTGTCTTGATTTATTGATAAGGAGCCATGGTACTTGACATAGCTTCTGAGTGTATTAATCTTGAGTCAGAGATCTAGAAATTGTCGAAAAACTGCTAGAACACGAGAAACAGGAAAATATTATTCTTTACAATGTGCCTGAATCTGATTGAGAAAGCGGCTACGATCTTAAAATTAAGGCGTCAGAAGTATTTAAAAATTTCATGGGTCTCAACCTCAAGCCGGATGATATCGGTTCGTTACTCGAGTTGGCAGACAAAATGTTGTTACCAGTAAAACCAGACCCTTGGGGGTAAAATTTAACAGTATCGACGCTAAAGCGCGAGGTTTTGGACTGCTTAAGAATACACCGTTCAATGCATCTTTAGATTTTACGTCAACTGTGTTGCAACGACGAAGGACATTGTTACCAAAGATGAGGGAGGCGAGAGCTGATGGTCAACACGCATTTTTGATAAAAGACCATCTTTACATAAATGGGAAGAAATTGATCGAAGTAGACCCCTCAACCTCATCTGAAGCAGACAGTGAAAAGTCACCCGATCGGCTACGATCTCCTAGGAATGATATTAGGAGTAAGAGAGGGAGGAAGAAGAAGAGAGTCCGACTGCAACACCATTCCGAAGAAAAATTAGAAATCAGAAACTGGAAATTCAAGGACTTCGAGCTCAAAGGATCAACGATTTGAATTTGGAAGAAAAAGCGATAAAGTGAATGAAAATTTCAAGATGTAAACTCCCAGAGACCATGAAAAGTTCGTTTAAGTCATCTGAGAAAGCCATCTGTACAATCAGGTCACCAAGCCAGTTTGGTGCACAATTGTGGAGTTGCACCGGTCCAATTAATCTCACGATCATACAGCAATTCCAGAGTAACGTGCTGTGAGCATGTGTAAATGCGTACCGTTACCCAAGAAATTATCCGCTCCATCTGAAGCTGGACGACTTCTTCATTGATGTGACCACGAAGCCTCTGTTGGTGGGCTAGAGCTGGTCTCCTGATGACATGATTGATTGTAGAAATTCGAAGCTCCAGATGTCAATCCAAAACAAGCTAATTGTGTACAATCAGGGCATCAAGCCAGTTTGGACCTATGACGCACAGTTTTGGGGCTGCACCGGTCCAAGCAATTCCACGATCATACAGCGATTCCAGAATAACGTGCTGCGCGCTTGTGTGGATGCGTACCGTTACACAAGAAATGGTCCGCTGCATCTGGAGTTACAATCTTCTACAATCAATCATGTCATCAGGAGACCGGCTCTAGCCCACCAACAGAGGCTTCGTGGTCACATCAATAAAGAAGTCGTCCAGCTCCAGATGGAGCGGATAATTTCTTGGGTAATGGTACGCATCCACACAAGCGTGCAGCACGTTATTCTGGAATTGCTGTATGATCGTGGAATTGCTTGGACCGGTGCAGCCCCACAACTGTGCACCATAGGTCCAAACTGGCTTGAGCTTGTTTTGGATTGACATTGTTGACCGTCTACTCATCAGCCAATACATTTTCTGAATTTCATACTGAGTTTCACCTTCTTCTTTCAGACATCTGCATTTTACCATCCAGAGTCATGCCCAGACACTTTGTTTCTTTGGCACATGGTATGACATTGCCATTGAGGTGAACCGGTATTTACTCCAACTTTTTGTCTGGTTGATTGGTGAAGTCAACATGATTTTGCCTCGTTCATTCTGATCCTCCACATTGCCATCCAGTTGTCCAGTCGACCAAGAGTTCTTCGCAGTTTTGATGCGGTCTCCCTGTTGTTTTCACCGACAGCAAGGGCTGCAGTGTCATCTGCAAATGCTGCCAGAGTATATTCTTCCCATTTGGGTAGGTCGCCCGTTGAAAGCGCGTACAAAAGTGGACCTACTACGCTACCTTGTGGAGCACCAACGATCCTCTTGGCTTCTGAGAGTGAATCTTCCTGCTTTACTCGGAAGTAGCTGTTTGAAAGATATTACTGTAGCAACCCAGCGTATGAGGACTGGCTGGAATGGCTTCCATCTTCCAGATCTTGCGGTTGAGCCCTTCGTGCCAAACTTTGTCAAGCGCCTATCAAGAAAGACGGCCGAACGGACCTATCTGCGCTCAAAGGCTGGCCTCTTTGATAAGTTAAGATAGTTATTTGATGCTCCTGATCAATGGTAGAGCGTTGCCTTCCATTTCCCTTGTCCGTTCACATAACATTTTTCGAAGAATTTTCTCTTTCATTGAGATAATTGAATATCACGCCCCACAATGTCACCTCTTTCATTGCATAACCTGCCTAATAAACTCATACTTACCTCACCTACTTACTAAAATTTGTTGTTAGACCAAATGAAGGCTAAGCCAAGGCGATAATGCAGCTTATAATTCCTGTTGTGTTCGGATTTTGTTTGTTTGGAAGTGAGTTTAGAATGAATGATCTGATTCAATCGTGTCACTGTAATAAGGGTCGGAATTCATAGCACCTGAAAAACGTCGTTCACCTATTCTCAAAATACCCATCTTGGCCCATACTCATCTCCGGTAGGCGCCTGTCAAATTTTTGGGTCAATTTGAGAAATCAACCTCTGGCGTGAAAACAGGTTGATTAGGTACTTGAGAAAAAATACCATTTCCGGGAGCAGAAAAGTACTCAAAATTTGAAAATTTGGTCAATGACCCCATTCTGGCTCTACTTTGCCCGAGCAGAGAGTTCTGCTGAAATTCTAGAGCCGCAGCAAGTCAAATGGGGGATCGTAACCCTTCATTCAGCTTCCTCAGCACGACCAACAGCAACTTCATTCTGGTACGCACGACCATACACGACCGTTTAATACGTATTTTAACGCCGTTTCCTCAATGAATCATACCCAAGGGCATCTCTCGTATTCGCCGTCTATTAGCGCACGAAATGAGCATAAATCATCGAAACAAGGTTCCTTGAGCGTCACTCGTTATTCGTGCCGTTTCCGTCCGCCCACGAAACCCGCAGACTCCAATAACGAAGTCGATGTTTAGAATGCAAGTTCATGCTTTTCAATGAAGGCTGTGTAACCCATCACGTAACGAGGTCAAATGAGAAGATCGCCACGCTTCTTTCACATCATCGGTGTCCATAATCCTCGTATTTGCGGTCATTTTGCTCAACAGATGAGAACCAGAGCTTTTTGCCAACATCATTTCGAGGGTATTTTCAGTGATACGTACAGTTCTACACACTTGCTTAATTTTTGAGTAATTAAATCGGAATCCAACCTGGCATGCTTAGCCACCTTAGCATCACCTAGCGTCCTTAAAAAATGTCCGTCCACAACCACGCCAATTTAGTTGGTAGAAAAATTTCTAAAAATCTGAAATTTTGGTCAGGGGTCTGTTCCCGGCCTAGGATGGTCCTCGAAACGTTTCAGCCCGATCGGACCAAATTTGGGCGGGTCAGGGGTCAAAATGTGTCTCATGAAAAATGGATTCATGAGATTTTTGAAATCTAGTTGTGTGGGGTATCATTTTCCACTTTTGGACGCTAAATTCAATGAGACGGATCCCGGAACGATTGGTGCCTTCTGGACGAGGCTATGTGTCAATATGAGTGCCTATCTACCCATTTCGAATGTGTGTTTTCGAGATATCTGGTACCTAGGCGTGTGGGGTATCATTCTCCACTAAATTTTGGACCCCAAATCGATTTGAATGGGTCCGGGACCCGCGACACCCACTGTTTTCCCATTTCCCTCATGTTGATGAAATGAGTCTCCATGCGCCTGGTCCGAGGAATAACCAACCCGTGTGTACAAACTTGCAGCGTTTTATAAACTAATGCAGCCCAGTTTTTTTTTTTTTTTTTTTTTTTTTTTAAAGTTATAATAGCGCAGTTGTTCTTTGGTTTTGTAACCACCACGAACAAATAAGGGATGATTTTCAGAGAAATATCAGTACCAAAAATACCCCCGAAATTTGCTTGATCTTCTGAACATTATTCTGGAATTATTCTGGTTCAGCGTAGTCTCTGACTGGTGACTGATGACTAAGTGTTGTGGCTGATGAAAAATGATAAGTGAAAAGTGACTGATAAGAGAACCTGATAAAGGAGTGTTAGTTCGGTCATCATCGGAAGACCCGATTTTAGACGCATTTTATCCCGGTTGGGTCTAGTTCCAGGACACCAATTACTGTCATTTTCCTCATGTACTTTGTGCTTATTGTTGTTTTATTGAGACTTTCCGCATCTGTTCGAATTTTTCATCTTCATAATGAAGTTTAAGCTGGTTCTAAAGAATTACCTGATGTCCTGGCCCTCAGAACGGGTGTGGGCCGGACAGAAACAAGGATGACGACGCACTTATACAGCAGGGCCGACCATTATCCCGTTGCTCCTCCCAAATGACACATTCGCTTCTCCCTGTCGACTGATTACTGTTATCACGGACCTCACTTAACCACCAGGAGCTCGTATCTGCACGAACAATCAACTCCGTAGGTGTCTTGTTTATAAAATAACCCACAGTTGATACGTGCTCCTACAAACTAAGTTAATCTGGGTGAAGAAGGTATCAATTTTGATCAATTTTCGAGAAACTAGGCTAACATCTGTGATGGGATAAGTATTCGTGCTCCTTCGCATTGCACATTTCTCATAGTAACTCCATGATTCGAACAACCCCTGATGATAAATTGACATATTAGATGGGCGGGATTATTCCTTGAATAATCAACGTATGCTTTCATGCGAAAGGTCAACCTCCCTGATTCGGCCCAAAATTTTTTTCTGGACGTTTCAAGGTGTCTGAGGATAAAAAAAGTCGGCTAAACCCAAGAATATGGACCGTTGTCGCGTTATCAACTGATAGCAATGATATCGCGCATACGGTCGATAATCGATAATCGCATGTTTTTGTTGTTGCCTCCTTTTTGTCTCCTCCTGCTATCTTCAGTCACTTCAGGATTTTCTCAAGGATTGGATCTTCTTTCTTTTGGATTTTTTGGATCTTCTTTTTTGGATTTTCTCAAGGATTTCTCTGATGAGGGAATTTCTCAAGGATGTGGCCAATGTATATCGGCCAGATGGCGGGAGTAAGAGGCTTAGTGAAGCTTAATATTTTCCAAAAGATTCAATTTCAAGTCAATTTCAATTTTTTCATTACGTTCACTTCTTCTAATAATTATTCGAATAACATTTTACGCCATAAGTACGAGGTAAGTTTATTTCAATTTATTTATTTTATTTCAATTTAGTATTTTCCCTCCTTTTTTATAAAAACAAATATGGCCAACAGGGATAAACGTTTCGCATATATATCGATAGTGCATATCGACAGAGCGTACTATCGATATCAGCTGATAACGCGACAACGGTCCATATTCTTGGGTTTTACCAAAAAGTCAAATGTCCGTCCGCCGTCCACCGTCCGCGCCGTTTTTGGTAGTAGACAATTTTTAAAAACCTGATATTTTGGTCAAGGACCCGTTTCTTACTCTAGTGCGTCCTCGAAACTTTTCAGCCCGATCGGACCAAATTTGGGCGGGGTAGGAGTCAAAATGTGTTTTTTGAAAAATGGATTTTCGAGATTTCTGGTACCTAGGCGTGTGGGGTATCATTTTCCGCTAAATTTTGGACGCTGAATCCAATAAAATGGGTCCCAGAATGATTGGCACCCACCGGAAGATATTATGGGTCAAATTGGGTATTTATAACCCATTTGAATTGTGTTTTTGATTTCTGGTGCTAGGCGGTGGGTATCATTTTCCACTAAATTTTGGACGCTGAATCGATTGGAATTAGTCCGGGACCCACTACACCCACTGTTTTCCCATTTTTCCCAAGTTGAAAAAATGAGTCTCCATGCCCCTGTGAATGAATTTGCAGCGTTTTTATCGTTTACTTACTTTCTTGTCTCTTTTTCAGGTAAGAATTACGCATTTGATGCCAGTCTCCACCTTGGGCACTTCTTCCTCAACGTAAGTCCTAGAATATACTACATGCCGACTCAGCTTGGATATTGATCGCCACTAGATAAATCAATTCTCCACGGTTATCATGCTTCTGAGTTGAAGGCATTAGTCATTGTGACTCCTTATATTATATTCGTTCCAATAATGATTCTACGGTGAAGTATTAAGAACTCTGTGACATTACACGAAAACACGTCTATACATGAGCGCTTAGGGTCTAGCATTTCCATTAGACGCGCCTTTGACGGACGGGAAAATCGTTTTCAAATTATGTTTGCCTCGTACCCTCGGAATCAGCAACGTCAGCCCTTCTGGTTAATTCAAAACCAGTTATGGAATCTTTTGGTGAACCATTTTCCCGAATTATCGCGTCGTTTTGAGCGATTACGATGTTCGTACGGTGATAAGTGTGTAGTAGCTGTCTATGGCTGGGATGATTGAAACGGAAACAATTTGATGCGTTTATGGTAAGTTCTTTTACTAAAAAAAAAAACTTGCTATATTCGCTTGTATTTTAGGTCCCACAAATGACCCTGTTGGTCGACTTGGTGTCCACTGTCGAGCATTCATAAAATTATATTCTTGTCTTTAAAGCGCATCCACGTAGAGAGACTAAAGAAGAATTATTGGGGTCTAGTGACTAGATTTGGAATGAAATGAGGTTGAAAAACGCTGCAAATTCTTACCCACGGGTTGGTTATTCCTCGGACCAGGCGCATGGAGACTCATTTCTTCAACATGGAAAAAATGGGGGAAACAGTGGGTGTGGCGGGTCCCGGACCAATTCCAATCGATACAGCGTCCTAAATTTAGTGGAAAATGATACCCCACTCGCCTGGATCGCAAAAAATCTCGACTCGAAAATCCATTTTCCAAAAAACACATTTTGACCCTACCCAAATTTGGTCTGATTGAGGACCAACTAGAGCCGGAAACGGGTCCCTGACCAAAATCGGCAGACACCTTGAAACGCCCAGAAACAATTTTTGGGCAGAATCGGAGAGGTTAACCTTTTGCATGAAAACGAATTATTATTCAAGGAAAACCAACTATTCTAACCTGTTGGGTGTTGACTTGTATTGCATGAGCTGCAGAAAGATTAACCATCAACAAAGGCTATGCTTTCTGCATTCCCTTCCCCACCCATCACCATTTTCCCATTTTATTCCACGATTGTGTAGTAAAATTATATCGAGGAACATTTGGCAGCGTTTTGATGTCTCTGATTCACCTCAAAATACGCCATTTATCGTTTCGAGCTGTCCAGATCAAAGAACCTGGAGTGTGCAGGACATATGTCAATCGATTCAGAGTCCCGAGTTCAGTAGAAAATGATACCCTACGCGACTAATTCCGAAAAAAATTCCGGAAATCAATTTCGAAGAACAGTTTTGCACATGCCCTCAGAATATTTCGCCGTTGAACGCTACAAGGGAGGCAAACAAATCGACATGATCAAACGACTTTGCTAAGTCGTTCGGCATACTCTCTCATCGCCTCAAGTAACTAGAGGTTCATGGCTCCTTCTTGCAATGGATAGGTGACCATTGGCTTGTCGTCTGCCGAAAAAGATATTCCTTCCTCATCATTCCTTGCCTCTTTAAGTGTTGCCCAGGGTAGCCATATTGGCCCACTTCGCTTGATACAGTGTCACTAGGTGCGGTGGTGCTGAGCCAATGTCTATTGTTCGCTGATGATATGAAGATCATTAGTTGGGTGTAATCTCTCTGACAGGCCATTTTGTCCGACATTCTGCTGCTGAGCCTGGTTGTGGTGATAACCAACTATTCCTCCATTCGTCAAAGTGCTCACCTTTCACCAGATATCTCTACCATTGAGCCTACATTGTATATTTGGTGAACGCCATCTCGCTAGATGTGCAGTGACTGTGTACCTAGGCATTTGTTTGATGTGCACCTGACGTTCTTGAGGCACATCGAGGGAATTGGGTGCCATGCCACGTGCATGCTTGGATCTTTAGTTGGGTGTAATCTCTCTCAGACAGGCCATTTCGTCCGCATTCTGCTGCTGAGCCTTGTTGTGGTGATAACCAACTATTCCTCAATTCTTCCAAGTGCTCTATGCTCACCTTTCACCAGAAATCTCTACCATTGAGCCTACATGGTATGTTTGGTGAAGGCCCTCCCGCTAGGCATTGACTTGGGCATTCGTTTTGATATGCATCTGACGTCCTTGAGGCGTATCTAGAGAATTGGGTGCCATCCTCGAACATGCTTGGATTCCATAAGCGTAATAGCCGAGTTCACTGACGTTGACGCCATCATTTTCCTCTACAAAACCCTCGTCCTGCCAGTTCTTGAGTACGCATCCACAGTCTGGTTCCCGCACTATGCAGTTCATCGTTACACCCTCGTTACCTTCCCCATATCGCCTTCATGATTTCGGGGTCTTGCTCGAGTTCTCTGGTGTCTTGCAAAGCGCCATGGCAGATGTCACCCTGTTTCACCTGACCCTTGCTTTTAGCTAAAATCTGCCTCCTGACTCCTCATCACTCAGCTGGCTCGTCGCTCCTGTACTACATTCATATTGTAAATATTGCACTCTGGAGTTTTTCTACAGTTTTTTTTTCGAGCAATGTGGAAATTTGCTGTCTTGAGGTTTTCATTGTGGGACTTGGCACACCTTGTTGGTGTTGGAGGGACAAAAATGTGAGTTTCATCTTCCGAAGCCGCGTCCTGGCCGTTTGCGGTCGTAGAACAATTGAAAACTTCGATCAGTAACCTCTTCCCGGTTCTAGTTGGTCCTCAAAACTCAGACCGATTGGTGGTTGGGGGGTGTAGGGGTAAAAATGTGTTTTCAAAAATGGATTTTTGATATTTTCCGCGGTTTTGAAGTGTCGGGTATCATTTTCGACTAAATTTTGGACCCTGAATCGATTGGAATGAGTCTCCTTGCTCCTGGTTCGAGGAATAAGCATCCCCCATGATTTTGAAACTCGATTTCCGGGATTCTTCGGGTGCTAGGCGTGTGGGGTATCATAACCCACTAAATTTTTGGCGCTGAATCGATTCAGACTGTTCTCTCCATACTCTTGCTTTTTGGGATAGTAAACCTAAGGGGATGCTTTTGCAGCATTTGACCGCTAGGGCATCATGTCCCGCAGACATCGTTGCTCACACCGTGAATCCTTCAACGAAGATTTCATCAGGGGGAGTTTAGGGAAATATCTGATCCACCCTTGTCATTTCCAGATGAAATATTTCGGAAAAGATAGATCCGCTTAATGAAATTTCCGTATTAACAGTTGATTGCGCGGTCTCTTTTGTCGCCGTATTAGGCGCCCGGGGGCGGGCGATATTGCTGCTTGTACGGTGGATAATCCGCTCCTCTCAGGAACTTTATTACGACCTCCCTCCGCTAGGCCGCCACTCTAACGACACTACTTCCCACCACTCTTCCACCCCTAAGCCTCGCGACTGCCTTCTTTTAGCTCACTTTTTCCGAGATCCCGCCCCATACTTGTCAGGCCCCTCGACTCACGACGGCATTTCCCACTAAACCCTGGGGGATTCCCGGCGTACCGTACATCCCCGAATATAATCGAATCTTCAAGCTCCGATGAGCTTCTTGCTCTTTTTTCGAGTTTTTGAGAGAGATAGAAACCAATAGAGTGACGGCTGGAGGGGCCTTACCGCTCGGTGGCACCTCGTGATCTTTTGGGGATCAAACGTACAAGCCATGTGGTACAAGCTTCATCAGCTCCATATCCGCGACTTTGCCGTTGCCACAGCGACCCATTGAAATAAAGCTTTCATGAAGATCATTTTATTACGTACACCCTATTCTCGCGGAAATTCTACGTGGAAACACATTCGGGTCAGTGGTCATACAGTGAGGAGTCCATTTCCAGCCGTATGTAGGGGGGTGAATTTTGAAATCATCAGTTGGTAAAACTAATAACTAATAAATTTTCTTTATCGTCGATATCTTTAATATCGTCAATTTGTCTCTGAAGGAAGCTGGTGCCTAGGGATGATCGATACCGGGGGAGGATAGTTATGAGTACTAGTATCGGTATCAAAAGAATGGTATCGATACTAAGCAAGTATTGAATCAAAAGTATCGATACCAACCAATAGCGGTATCGAATCAATCTCGGCGCTCCGCGTCTTGCACTGCCAGTGGGCTTGCCCCCGGTTACCTCTATTTACATACTTTAGATGAAATTATTGAAACACAGAATGTGTTTTACTGACGCTTTTCACGCAATTTCGCTACTTTCCTCCCCCTAAATCAGAACCTTATATAACACAACCCCACAAAAAAAAGTCAAAGTCCATGAAAGCGACCTGTGGGGTTTTTCGAGTTGCTGATTTTGAATCGATTGTCATTTGAAGGTCAAATGTAGAAAATATCGCTTAAAAAATCTGAAAAAAACTCAGACATAGGTTTTTTAGAATGCTGAATCCAAATCCGGTGTTGGTTGACCTTCATGAGGTCAAAGTCAAGGTCATTTGAAGGTCAAACCAACAAAATAACCTCAAAAAAAAAAAAAAAAAAAAAATTGTAAAAATTCGACTTTTAAATGACCTTATATGACCTTCAGATAACCAGACATGATCGAACCAACCCTGGATTTGGATTCAGCAACCCTCAAAACACATACATAAATTTTTACAATTTCTTTTGAGGTAATTTTTTTTTAGTTTGACCTTCAATATGACCTTGACCTTGACCTCATGAAGGTCAACCGACACCGGATTTGGATTCAGCGTTGTAAAAAACCTGTTTCAATTTTTTCAGATTTTTTAAGCGATATTTTTTTAGCTATATTTTTTCCATTTGACCTTCGAATGACCTTGAAAGCGATCTGATCTGAAAAAACTGGCAAATGATTCGAAATCAGCGACCCGAAAAACATGAAACCCCACAGGTCGCTTTCATGGATTTTGACTTTTTTTTGTGGGGTTGTGTAGTCTCTGCCTCACATGCTTAAGTAAATCATTTTACCAATGAATACTCACAACTAACAATTAACTGACCACGGAATAAAATATGTTACACATTTAACGCTGTCTTATCACTGATATGATAGCAAGGCATTCTTCTTCTTCACAAGACAACCCCTAGCCAAATCAGGGAAGAGGGATCTCTCTCCGAAGCTTCTGGCCCTTTGAGTATATACCGTAGTCCATGGAATATACCCGAAGTATATGTTCAAAGTTCTGGCCAAAACAGGTGTAGCAAGAGCAACCTTTAGGAGAGATCTTGATTCTTAATTGGTAATTTTTAACAAAAATATTATATTAATATATATTATGAAAATACTGTTATTGTTCGATACTTTTTTGCGATCCCCATTATTTTTACCGATACCAGTATCGGTATCATAAGCAGAGTATGTATCGATACCAAAATGATCGGTATCGGAAGAAAAGTATCGATACCGTCTCGATATCGATCAGTATCGTTCATCTCTACTGGTGCCTGAACCAGATTGAACACCTACGAATAACTCGTTATTGGTACGACTCGAATCGTCTATCCCGAGCCTGCAGAGCGGCACCTTCGCGGATTGTTACCATTTTAATTTTAAGGGTATTATTTCTGTGAAGGGGCCTTTTGGCCTGAAAGGAACTAATCATAAAGTCCGCACAATGGGACTGTCCGGGCGAGCTAAGCCGGGAAGAGGACTAAGGTGTTATTAGGAGCCCCCCCGAGGTAGCCGACGCGCCAGGGGGCTCCTATATTGTCGCAGTAATCTTCTTCAACAGTCCCCTTCCCAACAGAGCTGCCCACCTTTTTATTGTTTAGTCGTGTAGACACTTCTCCGCTCAGATTTAATTATTCTTCCCGATGTAATACAAGGCTTTTCTTACGCATATGAGATTATTAGGGAGGTTCACAACTTCCTCCTGAACAGCAACAGCGCGTGTCCGAAAACCCGAATACGCCCTTGAATCGATATAAGGGAATTCATTGTAAGGTTTTAGGATACCAAAACGCAGAAAATTATTCGGCAATGTTTGATAATTGCAGCAAGAGTATGGAGGAGAAAACAGTGAGTTTGGAGTGTCCCGGACTCATTCCAATCGATTCAGCGTCCAAAATTTAGTGGAAAATGATACCCCACACGCATAGATTATTAATATTCAAAGTACCCATTTTGACCCTCACCCTTCCCAGTTGGCCCAATCTGCCGTCCAACATTTCCGGTAGCAGAAAGTATTTTTAAAATCTGAAATTTGGCTAAGGACTCGTTTTTGGTTCAAGTTGAGCCTCGGAACTTTTCAGCACGATTGGACGACTTTGGGAGAGGAGGAGGGTCAAAATGGGTATTTCAAATAATGGATTTACGAGATTTTCGGTGATATAGGCGTGTGGGGTATCATTTTCCGCTAAAATTTGGGCGCTGAATTCATTGAAATAGGTCCCAGAACGATTGGCATCCACCGGAAGAAGATATGGGTCAAAATGGGTATTTATCTACCTATTTTGAATATGTGTTTTTGAGATTTTTGATATCTAGGCGTGTGGGGTATCATTTTCCACTAAATTTTGGACCCTGATTCGATTGGAATGGGCCCGGGACCACACACTGCTTTCCCCTCTTTCTCCATGTTGAAGAAATGATTTTGCATGAAATTTGACTCCATGATTTTGAGCATGGTGGTGGCACTGGTGAATTTGCAGCGTTTTGGTTGGTTATTCCTTGAATAATCAACCTATGTTTTCATGATAATGGTCAACCTCTCCGATTCGGCTCAAAATTTTTTTCTGGACGTTTCATGATGTCCTGATCAAAAAAGATCAATGTCCGTCCGCCGTCGCCGTACGCGTCCGCGTCCATTGTCACGCCGTTTTGGTATAGAAATTTCTAAAAATCTGAAATTTGGGTCAGAGGTCTGTTCCCAGCGAGATGGGTCCTCGAAACTTTAGCCCGATCGACCAAATTTGGAGGGGGTAGGGATTTTTGAACAATGGATTTTCGAGATTTTGGGTGATTTAGGCGAGTGGGGTGTAATTCCACTAAATTTTGGACGCTGAATCAATGAAAAACGGTCCCAGAACGATTGGCCACCCACTGGAAGAAGTAATGGGTCATATTGGGTATTTATTACCCATTTTGAATATTTCGGGATTTCTGTACCTAGGTGTGGGGTATCATTCTCACTAAATTTTGGACGCTGAATCAATGATGTGGTCCCAGAACGGATTGGACCCACCACGAAGAAGTTATGGGTCAAAATGGGTATGTTATTCACCCATTTTGTATGTACAGGATTTCTGGTGCCTAGGCGTGTGGGGTATCATATTCCCACTAAATTTTGACCCTGAATCGATTGGAATGGGTCTGGACCCAGCCACACCCACTGTTTCCCCCATTCGAGGAATAACCAACCCGTGTGTAAGAATTTGCAGATTTTTTGAAATTCGATTTTTGAGACATCTTGGGACATACCTAATGAATTTCAGACGCTGAATCCATTGGGTAGGGTCCTTGACCTTGAAGTGACCACTGGAGACGGGTTTGGGTCAAAATGGGTACCTACCTACCTGTTTTGAATGTAGATTTGAGGGTTTTCCGTGAGAACTATGAATACGATTGCTATCAATTGAATGGTATCGTAATCACTTCGCGTTCTGGTCTTTGTTTGACAATTCAGAACTTTGGCCAAAACACTGGATAATGAGAAACCGTCAAACTGTATAGTTTCTGCTCTATATTTATTCTCGAACGACATTGTCGATATTCCGCTATGTATTGAGCTGCGCATATCAATGTAGTTGAAGCGACCTTGAGTGAGTATGTATTGAATAATCGGGAATGTCAGAAGCGTCGTGAAGAAATCCGTGAATTTAGGTAATGAACCTCGCGTGACTCATTGCTGGAGAACGGAGAAACGACCTGGTCCACACAAGAAAGGGATTTCGAACGAGTCGGCGGTTTCTCGACTTCACCTCGACTGTCGAAATAAGAAAAAAAAAAAAAAAAAAAATGAACGAGCGTCGTGGGCATTCCATCAACATCACCCTGAGATGAAGATAGACAAAAGGCGAGTCCGAGATCCATCAGAAACCCCTTTCACTCGGTTCTTACAGTTATTTATAGCCTCTAACTCTAAACCCTTCCACCGACGAAGATTATGAATCTGAGGAGAGAAGAGAATGTGAGAGAGGAAGCGAAGCAAGTATAAAAGAGCTCCGTGTGTCAACTTGATTAATTAGTGAAACTTAAAGTTATTCATCTTCCCTTCGCTGCCGCTTTCCTTCGAAGCTGCCTAACTTTATCCAACCTCCGTCAGCCATCTTGGAAGGAGTGTCATTAAAGTGCCTTATCGTTAATTCGTGCCTGAGACGTCTTGTCCTCCATTTTCTTACACCTTCTGCTGCTTACTAATTAATATAGTGACGTCGACGATTCGGCAAAGGGTGAAGGGAGAACCTCTTTTCACAAACTCCATCATCCCTGTTCTCTCTCTTCAGGGTTTCAACTTTGAATACATACGAAAATCGCTCGAGCTTATCCTTTTCGCTTTCCTCCTCGTCAAAAAGGATCATGTCTCCGAGAGCCCTGTCTTCCCATTACGTTTTCAATAGAAGTCGTCCCTAATAAATACCCGCCTTTCTCGACGTTTTCGGTAGTCTTCGAAAGAAGCCTTCACCATGATTTCCGCCACGAGAACAGATGGAAACGCGCCAAATTTTATCACAATGGTTGATTATTTCCTGGGAGATCTTGGTTGTGTCTTTGAGGTCACCCTCAGCAAAAAAAAAAATCAATGCGGGGTTATGAAAAGAATCAAGTAATCAATCTTCAGCAAACTGATTGAGAATAACCTGAGCTACTCAGCTATTTACGATAGACATGCACGAAAACTAATTGGTTAATCTGTTCAAGGAGAGTAAA
>CM033998.1:54366486-54391088 GCA_019603395.1 Cyrtorhinus lividipennis | reverse complement strand
GTGAGTCTTTATGCTCCTCGACCGAGGAACCAACAAACTCCTGCTGATGAATATGCAGCGTTTTGCTTTTCATTGTTTGAAGATGGGTTTACATTATCTAGCCATTTTCTAACCCGAAACGTCTTTCGGTGGGCGCCAATCGTTCCAGAATCCATTTTATTGGATTCAGCGTCCAAAATCTAGCCGATCTAGAAATGTGAAAAAATTGATGTAAAAATGGATTTTGAGATTTTTGACGATATAGGCGTGTGGGGTATTAATCCGAATAATCGGATCGCAGAAGCCATCCAACTCAATTATATATTAGACAGAGAGAAACGTGAGAAATATCACCTAAAGTATACGAAAACTGGATGACAATGAAGTCGTTGTGTGTATCCAGAAAGCCATTTGTCCATACGCTCTAAAGAAATGTTCGTCTTGTTTACCAAATACGCACAACCATTCAATGACTGAGGGCATAGATTGAAACTTTTTTAAATTCAAATGCACAGAATTTAGTCTTTTGCAATCATGTTTCAAAATACAAAAACCATTATATTGGGAATATCCTTGAAACTGAAAATAATAATAAATTTGCAACATTGTTTCAAAGTGAAGCATCTGAAAAGAAATAACAGTACTTCGAACTATTACATCCCATTTTGTGGGTAAATGGAGTACCATTTTCCTCGTCTTCCTGGGTCTCATTTCCAAACTATTCATATCAAGTTCCAACTCATTGGATAAATTAGCACTGCTTGGTTGAATATTCTCGACATGGGATGGTGTGCTTCACCTTTTCCTCTGAATTTAGTATCATTTTTCCATCGTACCTATCGTACAAGTTTCCACTGATACAGAGTGCACTTACGTTGTCTACACAATTTTGGCCTACAGAAACGGAAAAGGGCTTACGTTGATCAATGACAATAAAGCCAACATAAAAAGTACAGGGTGATTAAAATTAATTTATTTTTGTAAGTAGGCAACAATTTAAGTTAGCTCCAGAAAAAAACAATACTTTTAAAAAAATCACTAAGAGTTTTCCAGTTCGACATAATTAATCTCTTGTTTTATCAACAAGCGGTGAAATACTGTCGTTTTCTTCGGTCTTCCTTCTCAGAGTCTTCGTCGCTTTCGCTGTCCGAATGATCCTGAAAATGAACGAAAAAAAGTGTTTAGTCACCCAACAAAATAAATCTTAATTTAACGAAGCAATAATTTGCTTTTCATTGAAATGTTTGGAGTTTTATATTAGGAGAAGGTAGAAAAAGTCATTTAAACTAAACAATCCCGATGTCAGCTGTGCATTCTGTAATGTTACACGTAGTATTGGATGCCAGGAATATGGGAATGATTTATGGAAGAATAGAAGGACTGATTCGCATTACGAACAAAGAAAATGATAATACAAAATCATTCAACCTATCCATTTATCTGGGACAAAATGTGGGACCCACGACACCCAGGGACAACAACATGATTAGTCACATACAGGAAGTGCTATTACAATGACAATAAAGTTAATTACTTGAACACTTATTGGACTAGTTGAGGGTCGGGAAGAACGAAGCGAATTCATACACAGGGGTCGGTTATTCCTCGGACCAGGAGCATGGGGACTCATTCCAAATGATTCAGCGTCCAACATTTAGTGGAAAATGATACCCCACAGGAAATCTCGAAAGCACACATTCGGCAGATATATACCCATTTTGGCCCATAACCTCTTCCGGTGGGCGCCAATCGTCCCAAGACCCGTCTTTTTGGATTCAGCGTCCAAAATCTAGTCGAAAATGATACCCTACACGCCTAGATCACCGAAAATCTCGGAGAATTCCCTTGCAGGGTGTCCAGCAAAACTTGATTTTCAAATTCAAGGCTTTTTCCTGGTTTTCACGGTCGGAAAATTTAATTTTCAAGGTTTTTTTATGATGTGAAAATCATCAAAAAAATGATGTGAAATGTTTTTTTTTTCATGTCCATGTCGACCAATCACACAATTTACCACACAATCAGTTTTAATCACAATTTATTGTCACTTCATACAAATCTTTGATAAAATAAACAATCATTCCAATATTCATCAAACTAAACATTGTTACATCAAATAAAGGAGAATAATAATGAAACATAACAAACTCCTGATTTGAGGTGTTCAATGTCTGACGACAGCTTAGCCGCCTCAGCTGACATTTTAGCTCGTTGACTTCCAACTCATTTTTTTAGCCGCTTGCTCTTGATTTTCTTTATCCGCTTCTTTTTTCCTTTAGGCGAGATCACTTGTGTAGAGAGAATGTGCGTTACGCATAGAATGGATGAGACTTTTGTCGATTTCCATCAGCTTCTTGAATCGCATCGTAGATGTGTCGTTGGGCAATCAAACTTTTCTCAGTTTTACTTTCAACAATGCATTCCTTGTTGACAGAAAAACCACGCTCGACGGCTGCATTTCCATGCGAAATAATCAGAATGATTTGCACAAAACGTACAAAGTTTTCACATCCTCTTGATGACAATTTATCCATCCAAAACCTGTCCAAACGGTCTACCTTCCTGTCAAAGGGTTTGAGCTTCACTTGAAATGCAGCTTGACTGTAAAGATGAATAAATTCTTCTTTCACTCGATCTGCTTGCATGCCTGATATTTGATTAATAGAAACCAACTTTTCCAAACATGTTATCAACCTTCGATGTTCCGTGTCGCTGAGGGCTACCGCTGGATCAAGACAAGAAATCGCTCTTGTAAATGGGTATTTGAGTGGTGATTTCTCCTGGAGTTTGAAAAATAAAAATTTTCAAGGTTTCTAAAAAAATTCCCGGCTTTTTCAAGATTGATAAAATTCCCGGCTACTTCCCGGTTTATAAGGTTTCAAGGTTCGCTGGACACACTGCCTTGACGATTTTGACCCCTACCTACTCCCTCAAAATCTGGTTCGATCAGGCTGAAAAGTTTTGAGGACCAACAAGAGCCGGAAAGGGCCCCTGACCGAAATTTTAGATTACAAGACGGGACTTCATGTCGACTCATGTTACCGAAACATAAAGGCCTTTGCACAATCTTCAATTCACCAGTCTCGCGATTTTGGCACACTCAATGTATTCCCTATCGTTTGGCAACATCAAGGAAGTCCCTTTTCTATGATGCACTTGCTTGTTCCCACTATACTGAACTTCTCCACGTTCCTGTGAAAAACGCACAGGAAGGAAGTTTTATTGAAAAGCATACCTCTACCCTGCGTGCCTACAACGCTTGTAACCTTGAAGGGCGTGAAGACCATTTTCCGTCATGGTCGTGTAAACATCGGTTGAAAAAATGAAAACAGCTCGAGCCAACCCCCGTCTGAAGACGAGTTTGCCAACGTTGACTAAACTGAATTGCTATTCTTGAAAAATAAACCCATTAAATACCAGTAGTAATAATAATAATCACATTAAAATTATCTGATGATGATTTAGTTGAATCTTTCAAGGTTCCTCGAGAGCTCATTATTACTCGTGGCTTTATTACTTGTTCTATACGGTAGAGACTAGGGGAGGGGAGGGAAGATGAAACAAAACTTAGGGTCTAGGGTTGAAGTGATGTCTGAACGTTGCCGATGTGTTCCAATTGTTCAAAAATTCACTGTGTTCCAAGATGTCATGATTACCGAATTGAAATGTCCCTCCACTGACTCACCTTTGAAGCAGGGTTTTTTCGCGATTTGTTGATGACTCTGAGGACTCTATGGAGTCCAAAATACTCATCAGTCCAAGGAAAACTGTGCAACGGAAGAGGCACAAGGACTGTATTAGAAGATATCTACGTAACCCTCTAATTTCATATAGATAAAACCTAACGATACCTTCGCTCACTCCCTGTTTGACTTCGTGAGAGTTGGGAAGATATGCCTGATTTGACCCACAACCATGGTCTAAGTTGAACCATCTGAAGTGCAAAAACCCACTTGAAATATTCATTTAAACCCATCCCGTATATATAGTTAAAAAATAAATATAGTATTAGGTATTAAAAAAAAATTAACTCAAGTTTCGGGATTTTAGGGGAACTAGACATGTGGGGTATCATTATTCACCAAATTTTGGACACTGAATCCGTTGAGATGAGTCCCAAACCGATTGGCACCCACTGGAGGAGGTTATGGGTCAAAATGAGTACCTACCTACCCATTTAGAAAGTTGTTTTCAAGATTTTTGGGCACCTAGTCGTATGGGGCTTCATTCCCCACTAAATGTTGGACGCTGAATCGATTGGGATGAGTGTACAATGGGAGTGTTTTCCCCATATTCTTGTCCCAAGGAATAATCAACCATTGTGGAATATTTTTCTTCGCTATCGCAGTCTCATTCACCATGTATGATTTATAATTTGTACATTGGTTCCTAGAAGTAACACAAACAGCTCGCTGCCTCTTGATTACTCAAGTACAGAGATCGGGATAAATCCGAAAGATTTAAGGACATAAAAATATGCAATTATGAATTACAATTAGCATAAGACATCAAATCCATAACTTTGACGTTTTATTAAAAAATAGGCTAAAATTAACTTTTTTGCTAACATTTGAGGCTCGATGATCAGTGACTCATAGAAGCGAAGGAAGATAGGGCAGATTCGGGGAGACTCGAGCCCGTTGTAGCCAACTATAAATTACGTCGTTACGAGCTGTCTCTTGGTGCGTGGGCGATGGAGATTGAAGGCGAAATAACGATGAATCACCACGAAATGCGCGGTGCGCCTTCAGAAAAGCGCACCCATTTCGATGTCGCGTGGGAGCGCTGTTGGACTCAACGTGGGCAAACTCGTCTTCAGACGGGGGTTGGCTCGAGCTGTTTTCATTTTTTCAACCGATGTTTACACGACCATGACGAAAAATGGTCTTTACGCCCTTCAAGGTTACAAGCGTTGTAGGCACGCAGGGTAGAGGTATGCTTTTCAATAAAACTTCCTTCCTGTGCGTTGTTCACAGGAACGTGGAGAAGTTCAGTATAGTGGGAACAAGCAAGTGCATCATAGAAAAGGGACTTCCTTGATGTTGCCAAACAATAGGGAATACATTGAGTGTGCCCCAATAACTCAAAAGCCTAAGCTCCCATCTTCTTTGAAATTTCCTGAGACTGACACAAATTACTGAACACATTCCAGTCCTGCTGAAACAAGCAAGCGCAATAACCCCCTCGGGTGACCTATTCAAAATTGATCACGCTGAGTTGAAAAGAAATCGCCAAAAAACTATAGTTTTGAACGATAATGAGCCTCTGCATGGTCAATTTAGCCTCCAATTCCCTTCACGGGAAAATAAGTACCCTATTAGCGACGGTGCAGAGGCAAAGTTGGTGCGCAATGACTTATTGAAGGAGGAAAGAGGAACCGGAAATAAAAATCAAACGAATATATTAACAAATTGACCACGTAATATATTGGAAACTCATGTAAAAGTATGCTAGTATTGTTATTTGTTGAGGCTGACTTTGATTTGATTTTATCATCCCTAACAACTTCAGTTCCCGCAGCCGTGGTCCCCCAAAGCTTCAGCCTTCAAAGATTAATTATTTATCGATTTTGATCAAATACTGAGTCCTTTAAAAACATGACTTATGTTATGGGTCTCAAAATTGAACATGAAATATATTGCAACGATTTATATTCTTCGTAAATAATTTATTACAATTGTTCACTTGAGTACATACACTGTTCACATTTGCGCACTTACACAGTAACAAAGCACAATACACGGACAACAAATGGACAGTACAAGGGGCTGTTCAGCACCCATCCAACATCCTCTCGCCTTAAGATGAGAGTTGGTCAATTTCTCAAGCCGTTGCCAAGGCAGACACTTGCGTGTGTTAAGCCCCAGGACAATCGTATTTGGATAGTTACAGCCGGAACTGAGTTGGCCTCACGACAACGAGAAAACGTCGGAAGGTGCTGGATTCGAACCAGCAGCCTCAAAACCTCGACTAGAGGTGTGTCGGTACAGCGGTACCGGGACTGTGTAACCGAGTCTCACATTGGAACGGTTCCAAGCAGTGACAAGACCCCGGCCTTTACCGGTACGGTTCCACGGACTGGCAAGGGGTCGGTTCGGTATCGATATGATCGGAACTCTGGACGGGGAAGGTCCGATTCCGAGTTTTGTTGGACTCTGTATCCTTTTAGTGCAATTCCGATTAAATGTCCCCCTCTCCTCAATCATTCCCTGTTTTATCAAAAGTGGCCAAAGAGAGACTGTGCGTGGTTGCAACGTCAGTACCCTGAGAGCAGCTTTTCTCAAAAGCTGGGTTGATATTGTCTGAAAGGAGGAGCTCGCTTACCCCCCCCCCCCCCCCCCCCCAAAAAAATAGAGCTGCTTTATTTAAATTGTAATGAAAAACTGTTTTCACTGTAAAATGGAGAGATGGTAGGAACCTTCGTCAATTATTTTTAACTTGTAAGTAGGTGCCTATCCAATAACAATATAATTTATTATTTCCTTTAATTCTCATGTTTTTGTAACACTCATCTGAATTCCTTGATGAATACCTAGGGAACAGAATGATTCTCTTGGGTGGGAGGGGGTAGCCACGTTACACCCTGCTGTAACGGTAAGTTGGAACGGTTACGTCATTGTCACTGTAACTGTTGGAACCGTTCCTAAGAATTACCTGGACCGATACACCCCTAACCTCGATTAGAAATGTCTCGCCGTAACGTCCTCCCACCCAGGCCCTCATATTAAAAGCATAATGCCTTGCGTTCCAGGAACTTGTAGTCCATCAAGACTGAAAATCGCGAGACTGGTGAATTGAAGATTGTGCGAAGGTCTTTATGTTTCGGTAACATGAGTCGACAAAAAGTCCCGTCTTATAATAATGTTGCGAGCGGTGTTTAACACAGGGCAGAACTAAATACGTTTAACATAAATATCGAGCGTAGGGACGCAAAACCGTTAACAAGATCTTCTTTACAAAGGGAGCTTATTAATCGCCTGAAGTATGTCCTCATCTTGTCTACACGTCTTGGTGACGTGACAAGAAGAACATTATCCAAACTCGGACTAGAATACTCAGCTATACCCGATGTCTTTAATTGGTGGTGAAAAAGCTCCGTGGGCATAGAATTACTGCCGACGAAGGCTTGGCATTTCTATCTGTTTTACTAAGGAGCGTGATGAAATTGAAGGACCGTATCAATGTCGCCAGGGAGGAAGGAAATTACTGCATCCCTGGTACTTATCAGTCACGTTCTGTGCACGTCTGGTTGACAAGTTCATTCACATTGGCCATGGCAGTCCGTGACGGCCAAGGGCTTTCACAAGGTATCATAACTGAGATTTGATGAGTCCCAATTATCAATACTTCAAGTGACAGTATAATGTTAATTTGGAAGAACACCTGAGCACCGTCGACTGAATGGGCCTGGAGCTTTTACAGAACACAGAGTAAAGAATACCACGCTTTTTTTAGTTTTTCAGTTGTGGGTCCAATTGTTGATGCGTCAGTGTTATGATCACGTGGCACAGCAGCCATAAGCGGGGCCCGTCTTTTGAATAAAATTATATATTTCAACGCATGATTTAGTAAAAATGTTTTGTATTTTTATTATTACGTTAATCAAGTTGAAGCTGCGTAACCACAATATTTGGCACTTGCTTCATGTAAAAAATTTAATCTAGTACGTATGAAGCTGCAATGGTGTGCAGCTTCACAATCATTTTCAATTTTAATTTAAGGATGTCGATTGAAGACCTGGGTACGCCCTTGGTGCACTGATTTTGGTTGGTTATTCCTTGAATAATCAACTTATGTTTTCATAATAATGGCCAACCTCTCCGATTCGGCTCAAAAATTTTTTCTGGACGTTTCATGGTGTCTGGATCAAAAAAGGTCAATGTCCGTCCGCCGTACGCCGTCCATTGTCCGCGCCGTTTTGGTAGAAGAAAATTTTCTAAAAATCTTAAATTGGGGGGGGGGGGTCAAAATGTGTTTTTTGAAAAATGGATTTTCGAGATTTCGGGCGATCTAGGCGAGTAGGGTATCATTTTCCACTAAATTTTGGACGCGGAATCCAATGAAACGGGTCCCAGAACGATTGGCACCCGCTGGAAGAAGTAATGGGTAAAATTGGGTATTTATACCCATTTTGAATATGTGTTTTCGGGATTTCTGCTACCTAGGCGTGTGGGGTATTGTTTTCCACTAAATTTTGGACGCTGAATCCAATTAAATGGGTCCCAGAACAATTGGCACCCACTGAAAGAAGTTATGGGTCAAAATGGGTATGTATCCGCCTATTTTGTGAGTGTCAGGATTTCTGGTGCCTAGGCGTGTGGGGTATCATATTCCACTAAATTTTGGACCCTGAATCGATTGGAATGGGTCTGGGACCCGCCACACCCACTGTTTCCCCCATTCGAGGAATAACCAACCCGTGTGTAAGAATTTGCAGATTTTTTTGAGTTGCAACTGAGTTAGGTATCTCAACTTCGCACTTACTTTGACTTAGACCCTAAATATCAATTAGTCTTTACAAATAGAACACGTTACACTGTCTTCCTTATTTCCCAAGAAATACATTTACATTAAAAAAATATATTTATTATTATTATTTTTTTTTTTATGCTGCTAACACTTATTTTTTATTATACAAGAAAATTGTTTCTAAAAAAGCAGCAGCTCACGTGATATTTCAAAGTCGAGGAGGGTTCTCCAGGTTGTCATAACATATCTTTAAAGCCGTTTCGAGGTTGATTCATTGGACATAATGTGCAAAAATGGGGAAAAATCGGGGTTTTAAAAACATCAGGGTACGTTTTATATCGGAAAGAAAAGATTTTTGGGTGAAAATAATGATGTATCACTCTGTTGTTGTCAGCTTCATAACCTACATGAACATTTAGGAAATTGAGTCAATGACTATTCGGGTGCCTGGGACACTCAGGACTGGGAACGGATGCTCAACCTTTTCCCATCCCTGAAGCGTGGTTTCAAAATACAAAGTGTATACCTATGTATTACGAGACTTACTCCTAACACTGTTATATCCCATTGTTTCTCGGTCAGGTTCCACCCTCGGGCAATTGACTATGTGCCACAAGATTTATTAAAAGATGACGAGGGATTTTAAAAAGAAACGACGCCCTGAGCAAAAAGCTTCACCCATCTCATAAATGGGCATTAACTAATCCCAGCCGACATGTTTCATAAAATAGGACATTCAGAACGATCCGGCAAAAATAAAATGCTTCCTGTCTCTTTTATTGAGACGTCATGATTTCGTGTTACGAGACACCTGCGGGCCTAAAGGCAAATTGGAAATGAATGAACTAAAAGAAACCATGTTAACTCTAAGCGGCAAACTATCAAGATGGCCGTTAAAATAACAAAAAAAATTGTATAACCCTAAAATTATTCAAAAACGCTGCAAATGCTTTCACAGAAGTTGGTTAATTTTCGGACCAGGAGCATGGAGATTCATTCCAATCGACTCAGCGTCCAAAAAAAGTGGAAAACGATACTCCATATGCCAAATGGCACACATGGGGGAAAAGGGGAAAACAGTCGGTGTGGGGTGCCCATTCCAATCGATTCAGCGTCCATATTTAGTGGGAAATAATACCCCACACGCCTACGGATGATCGATACGGGGGGAGGATCGATTTGAGTACTAGTATCGGTATCGAAAGAATGGTATCGATACCAAGCAAGTATCGGATCAAAAGTATCGATACCAACCAATATCGGTATCGAATCAAAACCCGGCACTCCGCGTCTTGCCAGGGGGCCTGCCCCCCGGTTACCACTATTTACATACTTCAGACGAAATTATTGAAACACAGAATGTGTTTTACTGATGCTTTTCGCGCAATTTCAATACTTTCCTCCTACTAAATCAGAACCTTATACCGCGTCACACGCTTAAGTAAATCACCTTATCAATGAACACACAACTAACAACAAAATAACCACGGAACAAAATAACACATTTAACACTGTCTTATTACTGGTATGATAGCAAGGCATTCTTCTTCTTCACAAGAGTACCCCTAGCCAAAGCAGGGATGAGGGATCCCTCTCCAAAGCTTCTGGCCCTTCGAGTATATACCCTAGTCTATGGTATATACCCGAAGTATATACTCGAAGTTCTGGCCAAAACAAGTGTAGCAACCTTTAGGAGAGGGCCTTCTTGATTCTTAATTGGGAATTTTTAACAAAAAATTGAGGTACTGTTATTGTTCGATACTTTTTCGATCCCGATTATTTTTTCCAATACCAATATCGTTATCAAAAGCAATGTATCGATACCAAAATTATTGGTATCGGAAGAAAAGTATCGATACCGTATCGATATCGATCGGTATCGGTCATCCCTACACACGCCTAAATCACCGTAAATCTCGAGAATCCGTCGAAAATTTCATTTTGACAAGAATGAACATAATGAATGAACAAATTATTCAACGCAAGCCACTCTCTTCAGCAGAGGTATCATCATTTTCATTGCGTAATTTGTGCAGTCCAATAACGCGTGGCAACGATTCGGGTGGTTGATTAGCGTTTAAAACAATCGTGAACTACGATTTGAAATGAAAAACCTCCAATTTGATATGAAAAACCTCCAATTTGACGTCGGATTGCTTTCGTAAATTGTCGAGAAATCTTAGAAATGAATTGAAGTGTTGGCGAAAGTGCTGTCCTAAAGAACAGAGTAATTTGTACTGTCGACTGAATACTAGTAAATTTATTGTAATAACTTGACGAGCGAAATTCAAAACTCAACAACCTATATATTCACCATTCACCAACTACACTAAGAAAGTTGTCGTTGTATTGTCGCTATATGACAGTATTGAACGTCCTTCGTGCGGTCAAAAGGATTTGACGTCCCCAAAATTGAAAATGCATGTTATGAAAAAGAAAGGGGAGAAACGGGAACCCCAGAAAATCTCTGCACGAGTATGAATGTCACATCCAATGATTCTAGGACCTGCTTAAGAAAATGGAAGTGAAAAGGTTGATCCTCAAATTCCTGAGTTCCTTCATCTCCATACGAATTGTTGCTTTCGTGTAACAATTTCAATGGGTTTTTCGAGTGGAGCACATGATCTTGCCACGAGCGGAAGTGGCTTCAATGAGAAAAACCCGTGGTCGGATTTTCAAAGACTTGAGCCTCGAGCACAGATGAGCCTTCACATCACCGGTGAGCCGACATCTTTCCAAAACAAACGTCTACTTTCTTTCCGCATTTGAAAGCCCGGGACTTAGAAACCATCCTTTTGTAAAACTACTCACGCGAATATTTGAGCTTATAATAGAGCGGACTGATTAATGTACGGAGAAGAAGGCCGTTTTTTTTTTAACCAGTAATCCATTATGAGGAACAAAAAAAGGCGGACAAAGCATACGGGCATTGTCCACGGTAATTAAAAGGCGTACGGCATACAACCCCGGCCTCGGTAAAATGGTATAATTAAGCATGACACTAAAGTTCCGTGAGAGGTCGGAACAGCCAAGATCGATTTTTCCCCTAGATGAAGATAGCTAGTTGAATAAATTCGCTGCAATTTATCAACGTGTTTATAAGCATCAACCTCTTACAAATACTGTATCCCATAACATATATAGTGGCGGATTGAAGGGGGGGATCGTAACAACCCTTCTATTGAAACATTTTCAAAAATAACACCGCATACGTGTTACCTCGATTGATGATGATGTAACATCAATGTTTCCGGCGGACTTCCAATTCCCACCCTAAAACCCCGTCTATGAAGCACATTCAGGCATACAATTTATAGCATGGGTTCGCTCATTATGGGACGAAATGTGAGGCAACTCTTCAACCTTTTCCTGATTGATCTCCCGTGGACTAGAAATCTGCAATGAATTTCTAAATAGCATTTATGTTTACAAGATTATTCAATATTCAGGTGTTTGTTCTATTCTAGTGAGGTAGGTACAAATATATTTAAATATTGATGTAGCTCCCCCAAACCTCACAGGGGGACCCTATTTTGGTTGGTTATTCCTTGAATAATCAACCTAGGTTTTCATGATAATGGTAACCTCTCCGATTCGGCTCAAATTTTTTTTCTGGACGTTTCATGGTGTCTGGATCAAAAAAGGTCTATGTCCGTCCGCCGTACGCCGTCCATTGTCCGCGCCGTTTTGGGTAGTAGAAAATTTTCTAAAAATCTGAAATTTGGGTCAGGGGTCTGTTCCCGGCCGAGACGGGTCCTCGAAACTTTTCAGCCCGATCGGACCAAATTTGGGGGGGGGGGGGGGGGGGGGGGTCAAAATGTGTTTTTTGAAAAATGGATTTCCACTAGATTTTGGACGCTGGATTCAATGATGTGTGTCCCAGAACGATTGGCACCCACCGGATGAAGTTATGGGTCAAAATGGGTATGTATCCACCCATTTTTTATGTGTCAGGATTTCTGATGCCTAGGCGTGTGGGGTATCATATTCCACTAAATTTTGGACCCTGAATCGATTGGAATGGGTCTGGGACCCGCCACACCCACTGTTTCCCCCATTCGAGGAATAACCAACCCGTGTGTAAGAATTTGCAGATTTTTTCGGGGGGTATCTTTTGGGAGTGTGGTACCTCGCGATACGATCTCAATCTGTTCCTGGACCGGGATCGTATCTTGAAAAAATCGTATAATGAACGATAAGCGATGATGATTTAATTTCAACTTAAATTTGAGGTGATACATCGTCGTCTTCACTTTCTTTTCTAGTTTTCTTACTAGAAACACTCGCATCTTCACTTTCCGGGGCACTTCTCTTCCAAAAATATCAATCTAAAGAAGCCTGTTTCTGACGACTCCTCAAAATGTTTCGAAAATGACTCATACAAATGTCATTCACGTGGTCCATTGCACGAGCTGTACGCATTTTTTCTGGGCGCTTTTTTTAAATAAAACTGTTTTCAAACCAACCTATGGTTTGCCCGGTGCGCCAACTTGTGGCAAGAGAATGATATTAGGATCGTATCGCGAAAAACGTATCGTTTCGCGAGCACAAATATTTGCGATATTCCGCTTAGAATCTTGAAAACATCGTATCGTGAACCCATCGAATCGCGAGGTAGGTACTACTGTATTGCCTGAGTAAGTTTTTTTAAATTTCATTGTTATTATCTTCTATTTATTCATCTCATAGCCACTACACCAGGACACAATCAAACGGGAGATGAAAAACCATTTTTTTGGTGGGGATGGTTCCACCAAAGAACCAAGCGGAAGATTGCAACATTAGAACGGAGAATAGGGTTGTTAATGGTTAGTGGGTTGAGAATTTTAGTAGTTTCAGGCCCTTAGAAGAACCCGCGGGCTGCAGCGGCGGGTGAAATCAAATCAATCGCGACCGCGTCCGAGACGAGAGGCCGGAATGTGTTGATGTCATTCAGGGCCAGGGCCGTGAGAGGAGGGACGAGCAACGGATAACGCCACCTGTGACGTGGGGGCGGGACGGCTGACACGGGAATGATGGGTGTCCCCGAGATCGTCACGCGACGGCCGTGACATTCGTGTCGGTCACCGTCGCCGTCCGCCACCGACGGCGTCGTCCACCCCCGCACGAACGTCCAGGTGGTCGGAGGCCCGACCTGCCACTTAGTAGGCCACTCGCGGTGTAGGCGCTCTCTCTCACTCACTCACTCACTCTCTCTCTCTCTCTCACTCTCTCTCTCTCTCTCTTACGCGCTCCTTTATCCCCTCTTGCTCGCACCTCTTTCAAGTTCGCTCGGGTTGTTGAACGAAGGTACTCAACCTTACCCGTTGGCCCTCGACCCCACTGATTCTCTTGCGCCAACACCATGAAATTTGAATATTCCTAGTACCTATTACATAAGTATTCTCAGCATACTATTCACTTGAAGCCTTTTAATTTCATTTTGTTGGTAATTCCTTTAATAATCAACCTATTTCAAGTATTCTCATTTGCAAGCAAATTCAAAGAACGTAATCGTACGTAATTTTTTACTATGTAATGTTATTCAATAACATAAAAGGTAGGTAGGTAACGTACTTGTTTAGTTGCAAAGAATGTACCCCATATGGGCTAGAACCTCGGTGGAGGTAGATTGACACCCATTTTGACTCATAACCTCTTCCGGTGGGTACCTATCGTTCCGAGAGCCATCTTATTGGATTCAGGATTCAAATGTTAGTCGAAAATAATACCCCACACACCTGGCTCATCGGAAATCTCGAAAATATAGTTTCGAAAAACACATTTTAACCCCTACCTTCCCCATACGGTGCGATCGGGCTAAAATGTTTTAAAAAACAACTAGAACAAAAAAAAAAAAAAAAAAAAAAAAAAAAAAAAATCTGCTACCATTGGCGGACGGACATCTGCTTATTTTGATTTTAACACCTTGAAATGCCCAGAAAATGATTTGGGGCCAAATCGGAGAGATAGACTTTCTGCATGAAAATCTGATTATTCAAGGAATAACCGACCAAAAGGTTTCCCCTGAAATTTCTGCTGGAAAAATACAGCTCCGGAACGAAGAGAAACAATATAAATCGTGCGTGGAATGAGTACGACCATCATTGATAAATTCGTAAACACAAGACAAACATTCAAGAGGCGTAGGCTTTCACATTTAACAGAATAATTAAAATGAAATAAAACTTGATTTTCATTTCCAACCAGCCTGTGGTGTGTATATTTTCTTCACGTCAGACGCCAGCGACTACTAATTTAAATCGCCGAACGCTCTAATTTCCCTTGATTTGAATAGATTGATGTCTAATCTTCCCTCGCGCTTTCCTCGTTTCATTTTTCATCTCTTTTCTGCTTTAATCCGATCCCTTATTTTCGATGCCGGCTGTATTTTGATATTAATCTGTTGGTGAACCCTTCCCCACCTGAAATGTCAATACCCAACACTGAAGTTCACAACTCAAAAGACTTCATGATTACGGTGGTCAAATTATGCACCTCTTATCTCATTTAATATAACCCTGAGGAAATATGCAGAACGAGAATATTTTTAGGTTTCGGACCTACTGAAAAATAATTTTTGTCCCAGGTCATGCGTAGCCTTCTTAATCGCTCGAATCATATTAGTCGTAACGTTTTGCATGACGATTTGAGATTGTGCTCCTTCAGCTTTCGATTGCTTCCTCAGAGTCGCCCACACTTGAAAATGACCGGAAAAACTGTCCAAGAATCAAAATGAAGGATTTCTGCGGATTAGTATAATAGTTCAGAGTCAGTGATTCAAGTTGTTCTGTGTACATTAACTGTATGTACATATATATTGCATAAATTAGACTCAAATTATACGTAATGCTCCCATTGGAAGTTGAAATACATAGGTCATAAAAGGTTCTCGGTTCCGCGTCTTGTACGATTTATTCAGACGATTTTGGTTGGTTATTCCTTGAATAATCTGTCCGTACGCCGTCCGCCGTCCATTGTCCGCGCCGTTTTCGGTAGTACAAAAATTTTCTAAAAATCTGAAATTTGGGTCAGGGGTCTGTTCCTGGCCTAGAACGGTCCTCAAAACTTTTCAGCCCGATCGGACCAAATTTGGGCGGGGTAGGGGTCAAAATGTGTTTTTTGAAAAATGGATTTTTCAAGATTTTTTTTTTTTTTCGAGATTTTGGGCGATCTAGGCGAGTAGGGTATCATTTTCCATTAAATTTTAGACGCTGAATCCAATGAAGTGGGTCCCAGAACGATTGGCAACCACCGGAAGAAGTTATGGGTCAAATTGGGTATATATTACCCATTTTCAGCATGGTTTTGTACCTCTCAGTCATTTTAACCTGATTTCATTGTGAGCAATTCTCAAGTTTTCGACTATCTTGCTGCTTTTCTCATCAATAATGGACAGCTGTTGTGTAATTGTTCTTAGTTTCATTTAGTTCAGATAATTTTATAAAGAAATAAGAGCGTATTATGTTGGGACGTTCTAATTGTTAGCACGGAAATTCATGCTGAATTTTCAAATAAATCTGCTCTGACAAAATCTGCTCGAAAATACCAGTTATGATGCTCCAAATTGCCTGGTTTTGACCTATAAATGATTCTACTGTATTCAACTGAAAAACGAATTAACAATCCTTTACAAAGACGAGGATATTGTCGGTGAAGAAATTTATCAAGTAATTTTGTATCTTGCTGTCAAAATGTGTTTTTTTTTGAAAAATGGATTTTTGAGATTTGTTGCAATTTGGGTGTGTGGGGTATTATTCTCCACTAAATTCTGGACGCTAAATCCGATAAAAAGGGTCCCAGAACGATTGGTGCCCTGTGTATGAGTCTATGGGTCAAAATGGAGACCTATTTACCCATTTCGAATGTGTTTTCCAGATTTCTGGTACCTAGGCGTGTGAGGTATCATTTTCCACTAAATTTTGGACGCTGAATCCAATGAAGTGGGTCCCAGAACGATTGGCACCTACCGGAAGAAGTAATGGGTCAAATTGGGTATATATTACCCATTTTGTATGTGTCAAGATTTCTGGTGCCTAGGCATGTGGGGTATCATTTTCCACTAAATTTTGGACCCTGAATCGATTGGAATGGGTCCGGGACCTGCCACACCCACTTTTTCCCCCATTCGAGGAATAACCAACCCGTGTAATAATTTGCAGGGGTTTGATAAATAAAGTTAGATTTTTCTGAGAGTTCGGGAAAAAAAAAATCCAGGTTAGGCTTCTCAGGTGGCCACAATAAGTAGCTACCAACATCCCCATTTCGGGATTAGGCGACACCCCTGTTTTTGGGTTGAGCCCCCACACAAGGGCAGCGGACGGTCGACGCTATTACTTTTATGGGGTGTCCCAAGTGACGTTTATGGGGATGTTTGAGGAAAGCTGTTTGAACAATTGAGTTGATACGATTCATTCCCTTATTGGTAGACGACGGGTGTCGACTTCTTTTCAACAATCGTAGCTCCTCGAAATGCAGCCGACGTGTTTCACCTGGTGTTTTATTCCGAACGAAGAAATTTCATAGCTAACTGAGGGAATGATGTAAGTGGTAATTTGCGACAACAATAACCTATATACTTTCTGAGAAATGAAACCTAGTGGATTATTTCAATTTAATCGTCTCAGACAACTTTTATCCATACAGCAGGAGTTTGCTATTCCCAGCATGTATGTGAGGTCAATCAGGAATTCTTTCATGAATATTTACAATTTGGTCACTAAATAAATTATTTTTCAATAATTTTGCTTTGTCTAAAGAATCTAAAGTATTAGAAACAATAGAAATTGATATATTATTGTTATAACATTCATCTATAATTATTTTGTTTACGTCATAAATATGTTATACACAGCTTCATATCTTATAATCAAATCATTGATTCAAACTAGGTACTCAATTTCAGAGTTTTATATTTTTTGGAATGCTATTATAGTCCCCTACACGCCTAGATCGCCAAAAATTTCGAAAATCCATCTTTTGAAAAACCCATTTTGACACCGCGATCGCGATGATCTCTCTGTTCAAATGGGATTCACCAATGTTGAAAAACATGATAATATGAGTTTTACGATATTATCATTGAGAGAGCATCGACTTCAACCGTAAAAGTTTGGTACGCAGAGGCAAAAGGTGGGATGCGAGGGTGATGATATAACATAATAGAAAACGCTGCAAATTCTTTCACAGGGGTTGGTTATTCCTCGGACCAGGTGCATGGAGTATCCCGGTCTCTTTTCAGGTTTTACTAAAAGAAAAAAATTAGGCACCCTACAGCTAGTACCTTTAAGGAATTCAATGGGCCCACAATCCACCCACTAATGGATAGAGCCACAATAATAAAAACGTTCCGAGACCCCCTCCAGCACAAGCGTAGCTTACGATATTTGTATTTTATATTCTTTGTTTTTCAATAAAAGCAATTAAAAAATCGATTCAGCATCCATAATTTAATGGAAAATAATACCCCACACTCACCCAAATCTTGAAAACCCACATCCAACCTAAGTAGATACCCATATGACCCACACCCACCTCCGATGGGCGCCAACTGGTCTGATGAATTAGTCTATTAATCCATTAGTTGTTGGAAAATGATATCCCACACGTAGGTACCTACACAGGTGCCCGAAAATCATGAAACTTACATACGAAATAGGTAGGTAGGTACCAATTTTGACACATACACATAACCCCCTCCAGTGTGAACCTATTAGTTCGGGACCGTTTCAATGGATTCAGCGTCCACAATTTAATGACAAATAATACCCCACATGACTACATCGATTAAAATATCGAAAATCCACTTTTCATACACACATTTTGACCCCCACCTCTAATTGGTCCGATCGGGTTGAATGCTTCGTGAACCAACTATAGCCAGAAACGGGTGGGTCCCCGACAGAAATATCAGATTTTTAGAAAATCTACCAAAAACAGCGTTCTATACATCATGAAACGTCCACAAAAACATTTTGACGCCAATCGAAGATGTTCGACTCCTCATTACCTTGGACGTGATTACATAGGTTTATTATTCAAGGAATAACCAACCAAAAGGTAAGATGTTCGCCGGCCTACCGTTTTTGGTAGTAGACAATTTTCTAAGAAATCTGAGAACTGCTCTTTCCAACAGCTGGATACTAATTTTATACTGAAGCGACAACCAAAAAGGCAACAATAATGTATTCATGTCTATCAAAACCGAAACGCCTCTTTTTGACAGCAGGAATTTCTAAAAATCCTAAAGGAGAAATTGCTTTCAATATATTTTGGGTTCATTGCGTGCAGGGTGGGTATTCTTTTTCACTATATTACGAATGCTGACGAGTTTTTGTGGGTTTTGGAGTGATCCCTGCAAGCGGGTGAAAATGGGTGTTTTGAAAATGTATTATTGAGAGTATTTGAGTTCTAAAAAAATGACCCAGACTTGAGGACTACCATACGATTGTCGCACACCGTAAGTGCAACCATAAAAGCACTTTACTAGTGGCGTGGACAAATTTTGATAAGGATATGAGTAACTTATCACGTAGATTGCCTTGTTCTTTCATGAGAAGATGCTCTTTATTTTTCCATCTCCTCTTCGTTTTAAACGTAGACGAAACAATAAGTTTATCCTTCGAGGCTTGAGCGATGAAATGCAACCAATGAAGCTCCAGGGACTCAGCGATTCAAAGCTCGAAAAGGCAGCCCAAATGAGTTTTGAGCCATCAAACAACTCCAATCACCTTTGAGCTACCAATCGTTACAGCCCTTGCGTTAAGGCAAGAAAGAAGCGCTCTTAAAAAACTTTAAATTCCGTTTTGCTTTTATCTCGACGGGTAGAACTGACATCAGCTCCAAAACAAATTACTCCGGACCATGTAAAATGAGTTTCGAATGATATTTTTGCCCGAAAAGACCGTAAATTTATATATGCGAACTCCCAGGGGGAATCGGTCGCGACAAATTCAACTATTCATTACTTTGGCAACAATATCCCGGCTCGAAAATACTTCATTGAAAGAGGGATCACACCTACAAGTGGAAAAATTCTAAAGCCATCTACTTGAGAGGGTAGCTTTGCTGCCTCTGCTTTGCTGGTTAGAACCCTTGAGCCTCATAGAATAAATCCATCTCTTCCTATACTTATACGGAAATACCTAAAGCGAATCGATGACAGCACAGGAATATACATTAATTCTTATAGTAGGAGGTTGCAGTATCTGCGGTGCAGAAATAGACGAAGTCTCTTTAAAGTAAACTAAATTTATCAATCTCAAGTATCCCCGGAGTTTTGGTTGGTTATTCCAGATAGGGTGGTCATTGGTTATTATTGGCGGGGTAGGGGTCAAAATGTGTTTTTAGAAAAATGGATTTTCGAGTTTTTGAGCGATCTAGGCGAGTGGGGTATCATTTTCCACTAAATTTTGGACGCTGAATCCAATGAAGTGGGTTCCAGAACGATTGGCACCCACTGGAAGAAGTTATGGGTCAAATTGGGTATATATTACCCATTTTGAATCTGAATTACCCATTTTGAAATTTGGAGTTTCCGAGATTTCTGGTACCTAGGCGTGTGGGGTATCATTTTCCACTAAATTTTGGATCCTGAATCGATTGGAATGGGTCTGGGGCCCGCATTACCCACTGTTTTCCCCATATCCCTCATGTTGAGGAAATGAGTCTCCATGCGCCTGGTCCGGGGAATAACCAACCCGTGTGTAAGAATTTGCAGCGTTTTTTTTTTTCGTTGCACGGCTGCAAATTTACACCTGATGCGTACAAAGCCGAGAATCTGACCAAATGCCGTCCCGGTCCCATTTTGCAGCAGTGAACCTAGAAAGCTGTAAAACCAGCTCAATCACGAGTTCAAAAATAAATCCACATGACTCCCCGACCGCGGGTCTCTTGCCGTATTTTTTATTCAATAAGGAAACTTGAATCACAGTTGTATATCGGATTGAGTCAGAAATTTCGTTTTATATTCAAAGCCGACCTGACAAAAAAAAAAAATGATCCGCCGAAAATGAAAAGGAAATATTGCGAAGAAAAACAATTTCGGATCTGTACTGAGACCTAACTAAAAACATGAGATCTTTTTTCGGTAGCTTTAAAAAGAGTTTCAGAAATTGTCACAACCTAAGCCTCAAAAAACCGGTCGTTAAACGATGGAGGAGTGGGAGGTGTGTGGTGGTAGCGGGAGGGGGTCAAAAACTAAGTAGAAGCCTGAAGTGCTGCCTCCACTGATATATTTCTCCGTGTAATACGGTTAACAGAGACCTGGCGTTAAAAAGGGCCCAGGGGACTCCCCTATATGAATCAGCCGTGCCTTAAACATAAATAAGCTCCTCTTTGAGGGCCTTAACTTCGCCACCTTGGTTTTTTTCTTTTCTTTTTCTCCCTTTTTTCTTAACCTCAGAGGGAGGGGACCTGCTCGCATGCTCCTTAATTAAATAAAAGAAAGAGATTTTCGTGGTAGGTAGTTAGTTATACAGGAACCTGGTTTTGACCTCGTTCTTTGGGCAGCTCTTTAGCGAAGAATTCCCCTTGGTATCAAAACACCCCTTACGAACGCTGTAAACTTGAGCGTTAAAGTTATTGAATTATTACACAAAATCCTTACGTAAAGCATCTATTTATTTATTCATTTTCCTTATTATTTTTATTTATTTATTTATTTATTTTATAGCTTCAGTTTTATAGACTTTTTTTGATGTCGGTAATCAAAGATGGCTTAAATGTTGGAAACATTTGCCTCCTGTCCTAATGCTTCAAAGGAATAATAGGTTAGAGCTATATTTAGCGAACGGGAATTTATTTTGTCAGTTAGTTTTATGCACATTTTACGCTTGCAGGACCATACTGAGATATATTTACGCTGAAGTTGGATACTCGATACAATAAGAGGCCCAGAGTCAATCGAAACTAATTATTTAAAATGTTGAAAATTAATACCGCGGAGCGTCACGGGGTCCACAATTCAGAAGTTGTAGTGGGCCCAATGTCTTATGTACTACGATGGACTACTATGCGGTATTTTTTGTTTAAGCCAGATTCGGAAACAATCGTATTATTATTCCAACTCGATTTCGACTGTTGTGGAGGTAAGGCGTAGTCCTCCCCCAACCCCTCAGGGCAAATTTCACATCACAGACACTCGAGGGTTTTTAGCCTTTCTGGCTTTTAATCTATTTTATTGTTGCCTTTTGCTACAGGGGAGATATCAGAAGGTTTCATCTTCATTCTCCGTATCATTGCTCAGCGCGTATCGTGCTCCATTCAAACGGGCTCGCCTTTTTGAAAGGTCGGGACTTTGGAGCTTTTATATCTTTCCCAGTTGTTCCATGGAGGTACAATTGCGCAAAAACCGACCTCGCGCAGGGGTTTCCAATCAGTTGTGAAACTTGTATAAATGAACACCTACAAACGACACTGTGTCACTGCACTTGACTAGGTATCGAGTGGGAAATTATCAAATTGGAAATGTCCTTCTTTCGAATGGAATATGACTTTATAACTGATACGAAGCATCAAGACAAGTGTATATGGACGAAGCCTGAAAATCTGTTGCGAAAAGGGAACATTTTTATGGAAATGGGTTCTGAATAAAGCCAAGAAAGATATTAGATAGTAATCATGTAATGAAGACCTACCTCTAAGACTACTACCATTAATACATCAAAGGACAGAATGTCGGAATAATGTAGGAGATTGCCAAAAACTATAAATAGTCGAGTGGGAGTCGATGCATAGGAGGCGCCAATTGATCGGTAGAGATACAAAGAATGCAGTTCAATTCGGAATTGAAAGCCAACTTGGGAGCAAGGGGAAGAAATCCATAAAAGCATTGCTTCCGTGCAAAAATCGGTCCTTTGCCGAAGAGGCTCTTCAGAGTTCTCGGAATTTTTCGCTGCTCTCCTTCCACAATGAAAAGGGATAGCCAAGGGTGGGTCGCAAAGGACGGAAAGAAAAAGAAAAAACCAACTCCGAAAGAAAACGAAAAACGCTTTCAGAACGTGCGGAGAATACAGAATAAATAAAGGTAAGAAAGGAGACGGACCTGGGAGGATGGGTCCAACTAGCGAGGGACGCCGGAGTGGATGTCGTTGGTCAACTGAAAAACTTGACCAGGAGGAATGCAATGGGTTGCAAGAAGTGTACACCAAGTCCTACGAGGAGCTTTCCAACGAAGCAAATAACCGACCATACACGTCGAAAATGTATCGCTTTTCTCCTTCACCTGAGACGCATAGAGCTAGCTTGCCAGATGCAAGCGAGACCAGGGATTTATTGATGATGAAATGAGAAAGGTGATATGAGTAAGTATACCTTGAGTATCTCGGAACAAAGGTTTTAAGAATCTTCCAACAAATGCGTTATTTGAAGCGCTTTTGAGCAAATTATTACAAATAATGAATTTCGAGGAATAATGACTGATGATTGAATGCGTTGCAATGCAAGTACGTAGATAGGCTCGTAAGCAAACAGACAAATCTTCGGATGGTTTCATCAAGGATTGATTGATGTAATTTGAGGTAAATTGACCTGATAATTGATGATTACATGTAAATTATTACTTAGATGTTCAATTTCAAAATGATACTATTTCCGATACAGATTAAAATAACCAATACAAATAAAAAACTGATCGGCCATTTTTTGAACTCAACTTAAAATTTTTTCTTTCAAAATAAGTCCAATATGGTGATGGTTAATCGGTGGATCAGCAAATAGGTAACAACAATATTAATCCACTTATTGAGTGAATACTATAAACACGTAAGTCTAGCATCCAACGTTGGGATGATAAATCTATTCGCCAATCAAAATCAATAAAGAGGAACAACTCCAAGCTCAGTTGATCCGGGTTATGAATATTTCATGATCTCACCCCCCCCCCCCCCCCCCCCTTCATCAATAGGTGAGAACATGAAGAGAGTCAAAGATTAGGCCAGACAAGTCTCGATGTCACCTATCGAGCATCAGTGTCTCCTAGTGGTGCTCCGGAACACAAAAGGATTAATAAATACACGGTCATTGTGTTCTTAACTTTTACCTCTTTACTAGCGGAGTGACGCAGCAAATCATAGAGACATCTCTGTTCGAGAGCTGATGAAAACGCCAAAATGAGTGTATTGCTAGATTGCCGATAGGACCTACCTAGGACACCAGGTATAAGACGAAAATTTAATACGTAGGGAAATCATGCGTCGATTTGAAATGCATTTTTTGGAAAATACGGAGATTAATTATACATATAAGATCAAGCCATACATTTCCACAAGCGTGAAATTACATTTTAAATATAACCTTTGTTTTAGACTTGAAGCAGTGTTTTTGTGAGTTCATCTGAGCTTAAAAAATGTTATGCTCACGACAGATGTTGAAATTTTGCTTTATTAAGCAGAGGGTCAGGGCACCGGCAATGACATGAGAGCTGCAAGAGCGATCTGCAATGACAGACTGATAATATTCAAATAAGCGAATACCAATGAGGTTTAAGTAGGCATTAAGTTCATGACAGTAAGTTCAACGCTTTAAGTAGGAATAGGCTCTTTAAGTTCTAGTGATTTCCTTACGTCAATGGGCAAACCTAGTTTAACCAACTCCAAGAAGCTAAAGATTGGCCTCTCTTAAAAATATTTTTTTTGTTTGTAAAGTGGCCACGGGGAAATAAATGAATAAATAAATATTAGATAATATTTTTTCAAAGTGATTCATCCAATTATAGAGATAAAATAACGCTATAATATATATAACGCTGTAAATTCTTTCACAGGGGTTGGTTATTCCTCGAACCAGGAACATGGAGACCCATTCCAATCGATTCAGGATCCAAAATTTAGTGGAAAATGATACCCCACACGCCCAGGCACCAGAAATCTCAAAAACACATATTCAAAATGGGTAATATATACCCAATTTGACCCATAACTTCTTCCAGTGTGTTCCAATCGTTCTGGGACCCATTTCATTGGATTCAGCGTCCAAAATTTAGTGGAAATTTTCAATATTTTGAAAACATAGGTTGATTATTCAAGAGATACTATCACAGACCAAAAACTATTAGATTTGGCTTGAACTCGCCTCAAGCCTAAAAAAATCTGCAAATTCTTACACACGGGTTGGTTATTCCTCGAATGGGGGAAACAGTGGGTGTGGCGGGTCCCAGACCCATTCCAATCGATTCAGGG
>CM033998.1:54309462-54362540 GCA_019603395.1 Cyrtorhinus lividipennis | reverse complement strand
TGGGCGGGTCACAGACCCCCAATCGATTCAGGGTCTAAAATTTAGTGAAAAATGTACCCCACACGCCTAGGTACCAGAAATCTCGAAAACACATTATCAAAAGGGTAATTAATACCAATTTGACCCATAACTCTTTCAGTGGGTGCCAATCGTTCTGGGACGTTTCATTGGATCCAGCGTCCAAAATTTAGTGGAAAATGACACCTCACTCGCCTATACGCCCAAAATCTCGAATAATCCATTTTTACAAAAAACACATTTTGACCCTCACTTGACCCCTACCACCCCACCCCCCCCCCCATCATCCAAATTTGGTCCGATGGGCTGATAAGTTTTGAGGACCGTCTCGGCCGGGAACAGACCGACCAATTTAGATTTTTAGAAAATTTCTACTACAAAAACGGCGCGGACAATGGACGGCGGACGGCGGACGGACATTGACCTTTTTTGATCAGGACATCATGAAACGTCCAGAAAAAAAATTTTGAGCCGAATCGGAGAGGTTGACCTTTTGCATAAAAACATAGGTTGATTATTCAAGGAATAACCAACCAAAATGAGACTGTTTTTGGATAAATACATTTTGCTGAGACTGTTTTTAAATAAATAAAGGTTAATGTTCAGCATTACAGCTCGTAGTGCCATTATTTTTGCTGAATATCCCGTCAAAAGTGACTTGGGTCGAATCCGACCCGACCATACCTTCCTTGACCCCACGCTCCACTGTACCACCGGAGGGTTAATAATAAAGATGTATAGATGGTAAACTTTTACCTTCGACCAATGGTTCACGAGATACTATCACATACCAAAAACTAATAGATTTGGCTTGAACTCGCCTCAAGCCAAAAAAACCTGACAATGCTTTCCTGAGTTTGAGAAAACATTAAAACGAATTTCTACTGAGACGTGGCAAGAGTTTCTGTTTGGCTGCAGTAGGAATAAAGCACATCCGAGAATTCTCAAAATCAAGCACGGGTAACTAAAATTTTCTCACCAGTTTTTTTGGATGGGGAGTTTATCACCACTGGCCAGATGAACCTTCTTCCCACACTAAGTTGGCCCGAGGCCAAACAGGGCCGACACTCCCAGCACTTCCGTATCCAAACGGTAAAAATATCGCAGCCAGAGCTTCAAAAATAAGTTGAACATTCATCCCGCACCAGTATAGAAGCGTGCAGCAATTTAACCCTACGTAAACCCATTTACAGTTTCTATTGTACGTACAACAGTTGAGCTGAGGCTTGTGATGTATAACGAGTACTTCTGCTCGTATTATCGAAAGAAGATACACCTCAAACGTGATCTAAATGTAAATTAGCTCCACGGTACGAAAAAAGCCAGCAATATTACAAAATTGCAGGTTAGGAATAAAATCCTTTTCCTTCAGAGGCCATATAAGCGACACGCTGACACTCATGAAATGGTTGAGCACTTTCGCTGTTTGAAGGGCCTACCGCGGGTCGCACTAATTATCCGGCATGACGAGACCGTTTGGGGTGCGGAGATACATAAAATAAATATCTATTGTTAAGACGTGTAAAGGCCTCCGAAAAGTACCGCATTGTCCTCAGAGCGCCGTTCTTCCTACGTCCGATTACGATGAGCGATCCCGGGATGCTGTGATAAGCATAAGTTTTCAATGTGCGAAGCGAGATTTCATATATCAGCACGGAGCCCACAATTAAGTGGAGTAACTCTAATTAAAAAATCTGCAAATATTACTATTGACTTGCTTTCGAGAGTGGAACGCTGTTCTCACACGCTACCGTGCAGTTTGCATGGCACATGCCGCTATTGTCTGCGAGAAAAAAAGCATTACCAACCACCCTTGTTAGATTTTATTCATTTTTGTCACGATTCATTTTTTTTTTTTGTAATCAATCAAGTAACTGCTTAACAGATGTTTTCACCTTGAAGTCGGAGTTGTGGCCTTCACTGCCTTTCAATCATTGGGTTCACAAATATCGATATGTGAATACACCCCTCGACATTTCCGCGTCCTTTTGAGGGCTTCCTTTCCCAGGCAGTGGACAGTTTTGTTTTTTGGTGGACTTTTTCTATGTAGGTAGTTTGTACGAAGAAAACGTACTTATTGATTTAAACCTGGAATGGTTAATTGATTAGTATCGAAAGTAAGTTTTCGGGATCACATGGGACCAAGGTACGTGTCGTATACTTGTCCACTAATTTTCAGGCACTCAATTGAGTGAGTTGAGTTTTGAACAGATTGGCGGCGCATGGAGAGGCACAAAATGAATGAAAAAAGTGGGTTTTTGAAGGAATATATGTTGGCACTGTTCTTGGTAAGTAGCAGAAAAGTTTCTAAAAATGGTGGGACAATTGGAACATCTTTTGGTTCTAGTGCGGTCCTCGTATGTGTTGAGCCAGATTAATAACAAATTTAGAATGTAGAGTTATGGATTTTTAAAAAATGGAACTAGACATGTGGGGTATCATTTTCCACTAAAGGAGGAAGCTAAATCCATTGTGATGGTTTTTGGACCTATTGGTGCCCTTTGGAGGTGGGTACGGGGTCAAATGGGTATCTACCTACCCATTGGAATGAGTACTGTACACTCCTCGCACTGTTTTCCTCATATACTTGCTCCAAGGGACAGGAACCACGGAGGAATAGAAGCGTTGGTTGGTTGTTTCAGGAAGAATCAACTTATTCAACATTGTCATGAGAGGTCGACCATCTGTGATTGGCCCCAAAATTATTTTCTGGCGTTCCATGGATGTCTAGATCAAGACATTTGTTATGTCCCTCCGCCGTCTATGCCGGGTTTTTTTTTTTTTTTTTTTTTTTTTTTTTTTTTTTTTTTTTTTTTCAATTTGGTTCCAAGCTTTGGGTACCTAGTAGTGTGGGGTACCATTTTCCACTAAATTTTGGACTCCAATCTATTAAAATGAGTCCTGGGCCGAAAGTGGGTGTGGGTCAAACCGGGTACTCACCTTCTTCTTGAATGTGGGTTTCGGCAGTTTTGGGTACCCTAAGTGTGTAGGGTATCATTTTTCACTAAATTTTGGACTCAGAGATGGGTCCTGGGCGTGATTGGCCCCACCAGAAGTGGGTGTGCGGGCAAATGGGTACGTACCTTCCTGTTTTCAATGTTAGTTTTTTTGAAGTTTCGGGTACCTAGGCGTGTGGGGTATGATTTCGCACATTTTCATTTTGAGGCATATTTTTGGGTAAATGCTGAATCGATTGGATTGAGTCCGGGACTCTCCACATTCAACGATATAACATTAAAAAAAAATTTCTGATCTTGCGGTGTGTAGTTTTAACCAATTGCATGAGTTTGGAGACGGGAACCCGTTTTGCAGCCCTCTACGTGTCCCATGTGAGTCCCAGGACGCCATATTATCTAAAGCGTGTGATAAAGCAATCCTCTATAAGGCTGGACATGATGCTGGATTACCCCTTGAGATAATCCCAGTAGAACGCACAAGCGTGGAGATAGAAGGCGAATCCATCCTCCGGAACCGGATAGGACCCTGTAAAGCGATACCGTGACGTTGAAGCCGACCTGCAAATATGAGAAGCTGCTCCATTCACGAGAGTTGGCGTGCTGACTTGTTTCGAGGGTGACTGTATGTAGATGAGGGGCCCTGAATGAAGAGCGACCTAATCCCTCATAATGCCTCATCCAACCCACTAATTAGCTCATGGGACAGTACTCAACTGAAGAGCACTTTAGCTAATGTCCGACCCCCTCCCCAACCTCAACGCACAGGGTGGGAACAGCCCAGTAGGCACCTATCGACGCCAAGGGTTGGTAGATATTCCACGACCCTGTTACCCTTATCAATGACTGAGGAAAGCGAAATGATGGCACCCTCCCTCCACCACCAATGCGCTGCTCGCGGATAAACCCTTCAACGAGCTCCCTTATCCACTTCATCCGCTAATGAAGAAAATCCAAATTGGTGTATGTGTGAATCGAGCAGCATCGTCGAGCCCGATGTTGAAACTTCGAGCCCACACGTGGAGCCCGGGGATTTCCTTCTTGACTCCGGCTATCTCGTTAGGCTGAGAGCATATTTACTGGTTTACCTCAATTTACAGAGTTTCATTACACTGGGTTCGCGCCGCTCTGAACGTAGGGTAAGGTTACACTACTCCTCTTCGCGGAAATGCGGGGTTGGCTCTCAGTATACCCTCTCCGAGGATTGGTTCTTACGAGTTTCCTCGGTAATCGTTTGACGAATCCAGTTTTCACCCTTTCAGGTAACCTCCCCTGTTCGCCAGGCAACATTCATTCATTTAAATCAGTGGCAAAAAAAAATTGATCAATTTTTCTGAAAGACCTACTAAGTCCCTTACATTTAAAAGAAAAATCTTGATGATTTATTTTTATTTTTTTTTTTTAATTTTTTTTTTTAACTTAGGTGATCAATAAAAATACATGAGTAGGAACCTTGATTATAATGTAAGCTACTTGGGTATACTGAAGAATCCATGTTCACAGTAACATCCAGAAGAAGGAATGCACTGAATTTTAATTATTAATTTTCTAGGGATGAAATACTGCAAATAAATTATTCCATCCTGGTGTAAATTCACCGCCGCTTCCTGTGGTACCCCTGACAAAATGGTAGGAAGGTACCTATTTAACCCACACCCACTCTCAGTGGGTACCAATTGGTCTGAGACGCGTCTCATTGGATCCAGCGTCCAAAATTTAGTGGGAAATGATACCCCACACGCCTAGGTACTAGAAATCTTGAAAGCACACGTTTAAAAAGGGTGAATAGGTACCCATTTTGACCTATTTCCTCTTCTTCGGGTGGGTGCCAATCGTTCCGGGACCCGTCTCATTGGATTCGGCGTCCTAAATTTAGTCGAAAATAATACCCCACACGCCTAGATCCCCAAAAATCTAAAAAAATCAATTTTTTGAAAACACGTTTTGTTGGCAGATAATAAAGAACATAATTCTAAGAGAGTATGTAAATTCATTGTGTAGGTACTTACTGGATTTTCAGTTATATCTACTTGGACAAAATCTGCTCAAAAACACTAGTTTTCTGCAAGAAGTTGACATTGCCTCGTTTCAACCAACAAATTTTCACAACAAGGTTTGATTCTATTCAGCAAAAAGACGAATCATCTTTTCTTTACAAAGGCGAGGATGGACGAAGATTGGTGGTAAAGAAATTCATGAACTAGTTCTGTATCCTGCTGACTTGCAGTGGGTTTCACTTGAAAACGGTAGGTATTCGCTTGGTACCCTCCATTCCAGAGCCACGCTAGAGAATGGATTATTATTCTAGATGGATTTCGCTAGCTAGCAGTAGCTATTAGATAAAGGCATTTCATTATCTATAACTAAGTGTTTAGCGAGTGGTGGCATCCTAGCTAGTTGCATCTCACAGAGTGATGTGTATGCAATTCTCCAACAAACTCCCGTCACTTGCGATGACATTGGACTCCTCGCATCCCATAAGTTGACTGCAAATAATTACCATCAGTAGGCCATAACCTAAATACTATGGAGCCTTGTGGTTCTACAGGTTCAAGGTTCACAATTCAGTGAAAAATGAAACCCCAATACGCCTGAAGGTCTCCTCAAATCACCAAAACGCTTATTCAAACTGCCCTATGAGTGTGGAAATTCCAATAATCCACTATAGACTAAAGGAAGTCACCAAGCATTCTCTCAGAGTTTTAAAATAATTCCTACAGTTTAAGGCGGTGTGTACAGCAAAGATAGCTTCGGGTTTTGAATCTTAAAAAACGAAATGACAATTTTGATAACCTCACCATATTCTCATCACTGAAACTGTTCAAACTACCACGAAGTCCTAGGCGGATTCGGCAAAAGTGAGTGGGAGATTTCTTTCAAAACATACTTTCAAGTTCATCGCTTCAGGCAGATGCTTTTTAATTAAAAACATCCACCAAGAAATGAAATGGGTTTCCATTAGGTGGTTTTAATTATAAGTAAATTTTGAAGAAACGGAATTTGTTTTCACCAAGCGGGTTCATGCCTGGGTGAAACATGTTGAATTTAATAGAAGTTTCATTAACGGCAACTGCTCTAAAATGTGAGTACGCAGCAGAATTTAATCGGCTTGATATGGGTGTGTTTCCATGAGCTTAGAACTATTGTTTTGGAATCTTTAACAACGTTTTTCTCCAGTTAAATTGAATTAGATTAATTTATTGCCGATAACTTAGGCCCGTACGAAAGAGTTCAGTCATCTTAAAAATGTCTAGCGAGTAAATAATATGAGAAAAATTGGGTCTAAAGGTTAAATTCATGAATATCATTAATTCATTTGCCTGTACCATAAACTATTTTGTCAAAAAGTGTGCTGTCACTAAAGAATCTATAACTTCAGTACCTAACAACATAACTAAAATTCTCGTATTACACGAACATAACACAGTGAATAATAAAGAGTAAAGGTTTGGGACGCTGAATCCAATGAAATGAGTCCCAGAATGATTGGCACCCACCGGAGGAAGTTATGGGTCAAATTGGGTGTATATTACCCATTTTGAATATGATATATTCGGGATTTCTGGTACCTAGGCGTGTGGGGTATAATTTTCCTCTAAATCTTGGACGCTGAAATCAATGAAAAGGGTCTCAGAACGATTGGCATCCACCGGAAGAAGTTATGGGTCAAAATGGGTATGTATCCACCCATTTTGTATGTGTCAAGCTTTCTGGTGCCTAGGCGTGTGGGGTATCATTTTCCACTAAATTTTGGACCCTGAACCGATTGAAATAGGTCCGGGCCCACCACACCCTCTGTTTCCCCCATTCGAGGAATAACCAACCCGTGTGTAAGAATTTGCAGGGTTTTACGATAAAATACAGGACCGATCCGTAACAGTAGTTGACAAATGAGTCAAAGTCCCTAGGCTGAACTTAACGAAGATATTGTTATAAAATAATGTGTGAACCGCTAGATTGAGAGTGAACAGAACTTTTAGCGAGAAATGGATTTCTACGAACGATTTGGAATTCGCCAGATTCTGGTTAGGAGGCTTGTTTGACCTGCACAGTAAAACGGCCTGTAGAAACAGGCTTTTCCATCCCGCAGGCCACTAATCCCGAACCCTTGGCCTGTCCTCGAAGCCTCTCTCGCTACCCTTGTCCGCGGGAGGAAGAACCATTGTACTCTCATGTTTTAATAATAATGTACAAGCTCACCGCTGTTGAAGGTCTGAATCGCCTCTGTCGGAAGCCACTGCCTCCAAAAGTGACCGACGTCCTTGTACCCGAGCCGTCCACCTGGTGTCGATCCTGGGTCGTTGTGACCCAAAACAGGGAACACGAACGCGGAGGGGAACGTGTGCGACAGAAGGTGGGTCAAATTTTGAAGTGCGTGAACTTGCAGGTCCGAAGACTTGCCACTCGCCGTGCTGGACAATCCGTCCCTGAAACATCATTAATGATTCTGTAAAACATGCGTGACATTTTGAATGGCATGAGGAAGGATATTCTCAATGAGTGATTGCATCAGGAACACTCGATTGCAATCTCCAATATTTATGTTGTGCGGACCTGTCATAGTTTATGAATGTCAATTGATGGAAGGATTGAAGTTTGGTCATGGACCTCAACATCTCTCCATCAACTAACTCGTCTGCAGCCAACAACTCACAGCCCTTTTTATAAATGTTGTTCGGATTTGGGGATGTCTCTCATAATTTGGAGTCACTTCTGAAGGCTCCCATGCGCGGGCGATCAATTTGCGCAAACTCATTTCCTTGAATAATCAACCTATGTTTTCATGCAAAAAGTCAATCTCTCCGATTCGGCCCAAAATTTTCTTCTGGACGTTTCAAGGTGCTGGATCGAGATCAGCAAATTTCGGTCCGCCGTCCACGCCGATTTTGGTAGTAGAAAAATTTCTAAAAATCTGAAATTTGGACCAGGCACCCGTTTTTGGCTTTAGTTGGTCCGCAAAACTTTTCAGCCCGACCGGACCAAAATGGAGGGGGGGGTCCAAGTTTGATTCTCGAAAAATGAATTCTCGAGATTTTGGGCGATGTAGTCGCGTGGGGTGTCATTTTCTACTACATTTTGGTCGCTGAATCCAATGAAATGGGCCCCAAAACGATTGGCACCGACCCGGGAAGGTTATGGGCCAAAATGGTTATCTATCTACCCATTTCGAAAGTGGATTTTCCAGATTTCTGGTACCTAGGCGTGTGGGGTGTCATTTAGAGTCAAAGTCATTTAGGGCCGGTTCATCAATCAACCGAATAAACCGGCGGGTAACAATTCGACGAATAACACTATTCGACGAATAAAATAGCAGGAGTGTTTGTAACTGTTCATCCAACGAAGTTTATTGGACGAATAAGTGTTGGTCGAATAACGTCAGAATCGATTTTTTTTCGATTTTTTTGGGGTTGTTTGGTATCGAAAAGGTGCTATAACCATAGTGTTACCTGCCAGTTTCCGAATCCCGAGTAGTTAATTTCGTTTCTACGGCTACCTGGGACGCGTTTGTACTACTGTATAATAATCATTTTAGATTTTTAAAACTTTAGATCATTTTAGATTTTTTACTTTAGATTAGTTTGTTTTAATTTTAGTTTGGTTTACAGTTAGTTGGTTAGTAGAGTTAGTTCTTAGCGTAAGAGTAAGTTTGACGGAAGAGAACGAGAACGCCATGGACAAAGGTAAGTAAATTTATGTTATCCTAGTCGAGTCTCCCTGCTCCGTGTACAATTACCTACGTAATATTGCAATGAATATTTTGTTTGGCTTTATTCTAGCAAAGCGGCAGAGATCGGCCAATTTTTCTGAGGCCGATTCGAAGCTGTTGGTTAGGTTAGCGAACCAATTTAAGGATGTACTAGAGAATAAAAAAACGGACGCGCAAACTAACAAGTCAAAAACGAAGTGCTGGGTTGAGCTCACGAACTTGTTCAACGCCAGCACAGGAGGCCCTGTAAGTACCTACCTAACAACCTACCAGTTGCAAAAATAATAACAAAGTAACTTGGAACGGCGTTCAAAGAAAATTATGAATGACTTTTTTCAGGAACGTGATGCAAAAGTACTGAGGCTCAAGTACGAATGCATCAAAAAGGGCATTCGTCGGTCCACGTGTGGTACGGGTGGTTGGAAGAAGACGGGAGGTGGACCACCAAACGAATCGTTGACTCCTCTGAATGAGGAAGAAAAAGAGCTGAGGGAGTCAATAATCCTGTCGTGCGATGGAATCGAGGCTGCCGAAGGGTGTGATTCCGATTTTGTTGAAGGTCAGGGTAAGTTTTATGCAACTAGGAAAAGGTAAGGGAAAAGATTGGAAACCGTTTATTGAGAAACCGATGATTAATAACAGTCCTGTTAATTGTGTTTTCGTCCAGGAGTCAAAGGAGTCAGCCCCAACCTGATACAATGTCAAGTGGTCTCTCAGCCTGAAACATTGGAGGTGGATTGGGCTGACTACTCTCCTGCAATGTTGAAGACTCCGGTCCATCCCCTTCTCGCAGAGGCATCAAGTGCAGGTAAATAACTATCTTTTTAGGTTAATAATTCTTTGACAATGAAAGCGTTAGGGATGTTGTTACCTACCTATGTATGTTACACATCCATCATTACTGTTTTTTTTTTGTGGACATGAAACCATCCTCGTTTGCCATCCGGTAGTTACTTTAATTCATTTATGTTTTAGGTGTCATGTTAGAACCTGATGAAAAGGAGAGGATTCCAGAAAAGTCTGGCCACGACAGCTGTGAAGGTAAATAAATAGAATCTTTCTATTACTTGGCTGTATCACCCTGTCACATCACAAAGTTATGTTTGTGGAAATGATTTTACTGATTCTTCCGCATTTGGGTAACGAATTCGTTTAATTCCACAGTCCCGCCATCAATATCCATGACTCCAAGATCAACATTAAGAAGTACGTATTCCTAGAAAGTTTTGACGTCACATTATTTCTTATTCATGAAAAGTTCAAGGGGTATAAAAATAAAAACCATTATTATACCAGCTTTTCTGTTTTTTTTTTTCTTCTTTTTCCAGAACAACTTAGCAGCAGGAGAAGGCCTGTCCTTAAACGGGCTTCTCGGGCATCAGCCACTTCCTACTTTGAGGAAGTGGCTAAAAAAAAGTCAAGGCTTCTTGACGACCAATTGGAGATGGCAGCCATATCCAAAAAGATATTGGAGTGCCAGCTCCTCGCTGCACAAGCCGACCTTCGAATGAAATTGTTACAGGAGGAGAAATTGAAGAATGAATAAATGAATCCAATATTCTTTCAAGCCACGATGTTTTATTACCTTTTTACTTTTGGTTTATTATTCTCTGAATCGCATAGGAAAACTTTTGTACAACCCCACCTCAAATTTTGTCACTTTATGTTAAGGTGCGTAGAACCCAAATCTGCAATGTCCGTCCGCCTTCCGGGCCATAGATGCCCTTTAAAATGGTCCGATTTTTTTTATTTTTTTGCACAAACACTCGTCTTGGGGTATAGTTGGTCCTAACTTCTCGGCATTACGATTCGACCAACCCCTGATAAGTTATGGGTAAAGGTGGGGCTAAGTAAGCCATCAGCCCCAGCCGCTGAATTGATTAAGATAAATTTCATAATCAAGTTATCACACCAGTTTGATCTACTACAGTATGGTAGAGGAATAATAAATAAAGTGTAACAATTTGGAGCGTTTTTACTACATAATAGAAAAATAACCGTACACATAATAGGCATAAGCATAATTATTACATTATTGGCACCCGCTACCGCGTTAATCGGGATTCGAAATAAACTAGCAAATCATCCCTAGCTTTGTTCAACACATTTTCATTATTCCCTTCCAAGGGCTGCAAAGGATCCCATTCGTCGGCATGTTCTGTTGGAACTTCAAGCGGTGGTTCATCCAAATCATTCATCAGGGCGATATTGTGAAGTACAGCTGTTGCAATGATCACAGTTTGGGTAGTGCGTAATTTCAGCCTTAGCCCTAATGAAAGCACTGGGAATCTTCTCTTCCAAACTCCGTAACTTCGTTCCACTGGATTTCTTGTTCTGATGATAGCTTCATTGAACAGCTCTTCAGAAGGTGTGTTGGTTCGTAGTAAAGGTGTCACTATATGCTGTGTGTTCGCATAACCGCTGTCAGCAACAATTATGCTGTCCTCAAACTCTCCTCCATTCAGTCTGCGACGAATCCTGGAGTTGTTAAATATTGTTTGGTCATGAACCGATCCAGGCCATCGTGCCACTATGTCTAGTATTTTCAGATCTGCTGATGCTATAGTCTGCACATTAATGGAGAAGTAACCTTTGCGATTTCTGAAGTTCTCTGCATGGGGCCCTCCTGGGGATTGAATTTTTACGTGAGTGCAATCCAACGCACCTATCACTCTAGGCATAGAAGCTTTCCTATAGAATTTCACTCTTGCTGCTTGAATTTCACGTCCTTCCGGCATTTTTATGAACTGAGGAGCTAACTGAGCAATTGCTAGCGAAACTTCCTCAACTATTGCGCTTGCTGAGCTTTTGCTCACGCCCACAAAATCACCCACAGAAATTAACATGGTTCCCAAAGCATAAAACCGAAGTGTCAACAGAAGCTTGTTGATGGGTGAAACTGAATTATTTCGATCTGTTCTGCTTTCAATTTTTCTTTCAATTAACGACAGCACGTACAGAACGGTGGGCTTTTTCAAACGAAATCTTACAAAGAAATCCGTGTCATCCAACTCGTTAAAATGGTCCACTCGGTTCCTTACTGTATACGGTCGTCTCTGCCAGTTGAGGAACTCGACCATTTCTTCATCGTCAGAAGACAAATCTGAAGAGAAGAGGGCCAAATCCATATCAGTATGAAGGTGCCAGCTTATGAGCAGCCGCTCAGAACTTTTGCAGAATTGATGATACCCCACGAAAAAAAGAAAAAGTCACGAAAATCCAACACTCAAATCCAACCACTTCAAAGTGCCGCCATATTGACTCGTCTGTTCGCCGAATAAAGCCTTGTTCGGAGGTTTCAACGGTCCAATAACTTTATTCTCCGAATAACTCCTATTCGCCCAATAACTCAACTTGATGAACAGTCATACAAGATCTATTCGTCGAATAACGCTACTCGCCGAATAAGATGGCGCTATTCGTCAAATAAATGCGATTGATGAACCGGCCTTAGTCAATCATACTATACTGATTTGGTATGACCATTACATTTTTGGTTGTTCAAAAATTAATAGCTTGAGCGACCGCAGATAAAGAAGAAGCTCTGAATTCAGCTCAAAAAAATGGCTGAATTAGGTTTGTAAAAACAAGGAATACCAGTGACGTCCTAGGATGGAAACGACAAGGACGGGGGAAAACCTGAAAAGATAATAAAAATGTGATGTTATCATGATGACTACCCTATTTAGTCTAAATCGCTTTTATGTAGTAAATGAAGTAAAATTCGCTGTATCACCAAAAGCTTGAAAAACTGGTTTTTCCCAAACTAGGGGTTGAAAGCCGAAAGGAGTTGTCACTACTTGCTCATACGAGTATATAGGTTGGGGTTACCTGAGGGACTTGGAGAGGCAAGTGTACGAAGTGAATCTGTGGTTTTTGATCATTACAGTCGAGGTTTTGCCAGGTTTTCTCGATTAAAAAATGTCGAGGGTGGGTAAAGGCTGATGTAAGCCACCTCTAACAACCCAGAAAAAAGTGGAAGTAAATCCCGTTAACGACACATCCCTAAAAAGAAAAAAAAAATTCTCGCGACGTTGTAATCCCCTTATGTATTTTGTGAGTTTGTCAAACGAATGAAATCAGATCCGATTTCTTTGCCCAGTTCGCGTGGCCAACACAGAACGTGCTTTGTTCCATGAACCAAAATATTTCAGCCCCTCCACAAGTAGTTTAACGTCTTCAGAGTGATAAAAATTAGAAAACAGATTAGCACTCCGCACATCACAACAGATCCCGATCACGATCAAGGGAAGTTTGGTACTGTCAGGAGCGATACCCTTGAATATGGGACCACATTAGGATTGACCCCGGTCGGGAAATAAGCTCTCCTCCCTCTCACTACCCTTGGATTCACTCCTCTTCCATTTATAACGGTGAAAACCCTAGTCGTTTCCCTCTTTCACGGCACCCACGTCCTCTCCATAACATTTTGTTGGTAAAAATCCTGTCCATTAGTTGAGGCCCTCGTGATGTAGCGAGGGAGATAAAAACTGTAACGGTTACCATCGATCAACTGAATCTATCTAAGGCTTTATCATTTTCTCAGATGGCGCCAATTTATCTGGCGACAACTTTCAGAGCGTAACGCTTTATAGAAACGTTCTCTTTAATGCCCTTAGCGTCCCGGCTGTATCACTAGCTGGCCGCGAAGAGAAAAATAGTCCTGTCATTCCATTCTAACTCGCTCTCTTTTCAAGATTTTATTTCCTGGGGCGGAGTGAAACTCATGCTCCCGGGAAGACAGATTGGACTGACTCGTACTTATACTGACCTACAAATGACTGCCTTAAATACGACCGATGAATCTTAAATCCCCGATTTGATGAAATAGTCCAATATACCGAGAAGCAACATCATTAGTTTAAAACCCTGAAAATGTTCGTGTATTATGTGTATTTTATTTATTTATTTATTCATTCTGCTTGGGTAGGTCTTGGGTGTCTCTCCAATTTGGGCAGAACACACTCGAAGAATGTGTGTTCAGCACTGTCTTCTCCAATCCAATCCCATGGGGGCCCACTATTCCCATTCTGTCAAGATACTGGCATTCTTTCGAGCCATGCAGGGATACTAGCAATAAGGTATTGTCTGCATATAATAATCAGGTAGCACTAAAATATGTAACAGAAATAATTTCCCAGACCAAATTCCAACTCAAATATAAAGTGTTATAATTGTATAGAAGACGAGCTCGAAGGTCGAAGGGTGAGGTAATTTGTTGGACTAGGGGCAGTCTGGAAGGTCTGCCGGAACGATGTAGAATGTATGTGGGAAAATCAAGACGTCCGACCTTTGCCTACGTTCCTCTACCAGACTGCACAGTCATTGCACCTCATCTACGACAAAGCCCTCCAATGCAAATCCAAACTGAATGAGGGAAATCGAAAGAACCTCCTCTTAACCTGCTCCAGTACCATCTTGCCGTTTGTATAAGAGGGAAACCAGACCAATGAGCAATACTCCAAAATAGGACACACGAGAGCCACATAATGCCCGACGAAGGCCACCAAGGACAATTCTTCGGATTTAATCTTTTTCATGCCTAAAACTATCACAGCCCTGCCACCAATTAACCCGATCTGGGCCATAAAAGTCACTACACCCTGGTTTGGGAGACCTTGTTTCACTACGTAGGACGCTGACTCAACGTGTGATGGGCTGTTTTATAGGTTGAAGCGGAGCATTTGCCGACATTCAGAAAACAATTTGGTCATCCCAGCACAACGCCATATCCCAAATGTCCCGGATCGTCCAGGAGAGCTGCAATAACCGGTACAGAATGCTAAATACCTATTTAGAGATCGTCGGCAAATTGAGGTTGGTACGCTCCCTGGCCACATCATCCATGAATATGAAGAACATCTTGGGACCAAGGTGCGACCCCTGTGAAACGTCAGAAGGAACCTCAAACTTGAAGGAGCTGAAACCCTTCATCCTAACCAGGTAATTAGGTAGTTTTCAACTCCAATTTCTCGAATGAGATTCTTCACCTGCATATATCCATTTCAACATTATCAAAATGTCTTCAATCAGGAGGATATTCCATTTCAGCCCAATTATTCAATTAAATAATCATAACCTTAGTTATTTAAATCCGTACCTCATGGACCCTTCTTTTTGATTACAGGAATTGAGGTGACATGCCAATCAACAACAAAGCGCAATTTCGATGCAAAATTTATTATTCATTGTTTGGGCAGTAGTTTTATGCTGAAATATATAAAACCTTAAAAACCTTGTTATCTCCTTCGGTAACGTAAAGCGCTTGAACACATCGCTATATCTATTTGGAATATACAAAATGTATTCTGTGCATAGATATTATTCAGAATTAGGAAAAGAGTAGGATTGCGTATACCTAGAAATTGTTGGAATTTGTACGAACTCTCTGCTCCACTAAATTTGCAAGTCACTGAATGACACGAAGATTTGATTTGCTGTGACCTGTAGATTGGCTAATTAGTCTGTGAGGTGGGATTAACACCCTTCAAACCCGTCACCGTTGAATGACCTGATCAGCCCGCAGAAACCGTAGTTACAATATCTCTGGGCGACGGGGTAATCACAGCTGAGGTTGATTCGTTGCACAAGCTCTGATTAGGCGCTCACACAACTGGACGATGACAGGAAGTCAAGTTAGGAGAGGCATGCGGGCTAAAACAATGTCATATCGTCCCCAAGTAGCAGCTCATTAGTCCCACAACTACCTCCACGTCAGACCGCGAATCACTATAGTGTCCTCGGTAGAACTAATCTGATCAATCAGCGGGTGGACAGGCGGGCTTGGCGGTCCACCTCGGCTGTTGTTGGGGTAGCCGAGTGGTGAAGCCGACTCAGATCAGAATTATCGACCTCACACTCAAGTCAGGACAACAGTGAATTCCGTTCTCTCTTCAGAGCGAAATACGAGGAGTAAGGACGACTTTGCCACAATCTTCTTCCAAGTTGATTCAGGCGAAAGTAACGGAAACCTTCCTCCACGCTTAGGTATACCTGTACTCTACCGCGAACCGGCCTGGGATTACAGTCCATCATCTGGAGATTTCCATTGGATCTCCGTAGGATCGCGGGTTTGTTATCAACGAGTTCCCACAGAGCGATCCACCCCAAATCCTTTGATTCCTCTTTTGATCACGAATCAAATAATTGAACCCTTCGAATAAAGACAAAATGAGATTGCAAGGGAAACTGCTTACGTTGAACATTTACAGGAGTTTTAATAGACAATGATCATCGTTCAAAGCGTTCGTTCCTGACAAAATCATAATTGTAATCATAATTGGGTTGTCGATGAGTTCTAAAATGTCGAAGTGGCAGATCATGCGTGCTGTATCTTGTCCACTAACGCGGCAGTTGACATTACGCCCAATAGTGGGTTAAGCATTTTTACGCTATTTTGACAATAGTATACGCAGGGGTTGAAGAGTCTTCCTCAGAAAAACGCAGCAAATTCTTCCACACGGGTTGGTTATTCCTCAGACCAGCCGTATGGAGACACATATCTTCAACATGAGGAATATGGGGGAACAATGGGTGTGGCGGACCCCAAACCCATTCCAATCGATTTAGGGTCCAAAATTTAGCGGGAAACGATACCCCACACGCCTTGGTACCAGAAATCTCGGAAACACACACATGAGAAATGGGTAAATAGGTACCCATTTTGACCCATAACCTCATCCAGGAGGAACCAATCATCCCGGACCCATTTCATTGGATTCAGCGTCCGAAATTTAGTGGGAAACGATACCCCACATGTCTAGGTATCAGAAATAGCGAAAACACAAATTCAAAATGGGTAGATAGATACCCATTTCGACCCATAACTTCGTCCGGTGTGTGCCAATCGTTCTGGGAGCCATTTAATTGAATTAGGCGTCCAAAATGATACCCAGCACGACTGAATCGCAAAAAATCTCAAAAATCCATTTTTCGAAATACACATTTTGACCCCTACCCCGCCCAAATTTGGTCCGATCGGGCTGAAAAGTTCAGCTTTGTATGGGTTTCAGATCTGTAAATCCAATTGTCACAGGAATCACAGCCTAAGGAGCTCGGGCCTGTTAAGGGGAGGGGAAGGGGGTATAATTGTTTATACTAACAAAATAGAGAAAATTCACCCATTTTTCATTGTAAATTCTTCCAATTATGTAAGAGTATCAAAATCCGCATAGGCAGCAGATGAACTCCGGTGAATTTCGAAACTTGGAAATATAATATATTACAATTGTGTCTCACTCAAGGCAGAATACCTGAAAAAATTGTACTTTTAGGAAATGGATTTTCGACATTTTTGGTCTAACAGACGTGAAGAGTATAGTTTTCTAGAAATGTTTAGACGCTGAATCGATTCAGATTGTTTTTGGATTGACTGCCGCTTTCTGCTAAAGCAAGAGTATGGTTATAAACTACAATTTTTTTCTGGATACCTCAAATGCAGGAATAATGAACCATTGAGGAATCATGGCAGTGTTCTCATTGAAAAAAGCTTTGAGTGAATCAGATGTATATTGAGTTACTGCTCTTGAGGGCTTTGTAAGTCAATATATCGAAGAACGTGCGATTTCTGAAGGGCGAACCGTAACGTGTACCTGCACACGCTTAAGCTCAACCATCTGCTGCTTTAATCAGCACAAATCTCACTAACCTCAGCCCAGAATCTCGAGGACGTGCGAGGGTTGGGCCACCTCAGAATAGCGTAATATAAAGCGACCCCTGCGTTCCGTGCAGTAGGACCTTGTATCTCCCACCCTTTATTCCCAGGTGGACGTGTTGCCCTTTTCATCTCCTCTCAGCGACCTCGCTATCCGATCCTCTCGTCAACGATGAGCGATAGGAAAGCGGGCACAAAGGTGGGATAGGAGATCAACCCCTTTTCATCGGCTCACCTGCCAACATAAACAGGCGTCTCCTTGTAGGAAACGTCAGTAACTTGACACAGTTAACTTACCTACTCGGTGAAATATCAAGTACCCGTCTCTACACAACATTCATTGTGTGGAAACACGCGATATTAGGAACCCCCTAAGACGATAAAGTTGCAACCATCATCCCCCAGTTTGCATCAAATCTCTCCACAATATGCCTTATTATGCCAGCTACGACCCCTGCTTTTTGGTAGGTTATTCCTTGAATAATCAACCTATGTTTTCAGGCAAAAAGTCAATCCCTCCGATTCGGCTCAAAAATTTTTTGTGGACGTTTTAAGGTGTCTATATCAAAATAAGTAATGTCTGTCCGCCGTACGCCGTCCATCGTTCCATGTGTTTTTTGAAAAATGGATTTTCGAGTTTTTGGGCGATCTAGGTGAGTAGGGTGTCATTTTCCACTAAATTTTGGACGCTGAATCCAATGAAACGGGTCCCAGAACGATTGGCACCCATTGGAAGAAGTAATGGGTCAAATTGGGTATTTATTACCCATTTTGAATATGTGTTTTCGGGATTTCTGCTACCTAGGCGAGTAGGGTGTCATTTTCCACTAAATTTTGGACGCTGAATCCAATAAAATGGGTCCCAGAACGATTGGCAACCACCGGAAGAAGTTATGGGTCAAAATGGGTATGTATCCACCCATTTTGTATGTGTCAGGATTTCTGGTGCCTAGGCGTGTGGGGTCTCATTTTCCACTAAATTTTGGACGCTGAATCCAATAAAATGGGTCCCAGAACGATTGGCAACCACCGGAAGAAGTTATGGGTCAAAATGGGTATGTATCCACCCATTTTGTATGTGTCAGGATTTCTGGTGCCTAGGCGTGTGGGGTCTCATTTTCCACTAAATTTTGGACGCTGAATCCAATAAAATGGGTCCCAGAACGATTGGCAACCACCGGAAGAAGTTATGGGTCAAAATGGGTATGTATCCACCCATTTTGTATGTGTCAGGATTTCTGGTGCCTAGGCGTGTGGGGTATCATATTCCTTTAAATTTTGGACCCTGAATCGATTGGAATGGGTCTGGGACCCGCCACACCCACTGTTTCCCTCATTCGAGGAATAACCAACCCGTGTGTAAGAATTTGCAGATTTTTGAGTATAGTTTGTTTTAAATACTTTTCAACCCGTTCGAAGCAAATTTGGGGGTAGTAGAGGTCAAAATGTGTCCTCGGACCAGGCGCATGGAGACTCATTTCTTCAACAGGGGGAAAATGGAAACAGGTGGTGCGACGGGTCCCAGACCAATTCCAATTGATTCAGCGTCCAAAATTTAGTGGAAAATGATACCCCACACGACTAGGTTACAGAAATCTAAAAAAAAACACGTTCGAAATGGGTAGATAGGCGCCCAATTTGACCCATAACCTGATCCAGAGGGCATCAATCATTCCGGGACCCGTCTCATTGGAATCAGCGTCCAAAATTTAGTAGAAAATGATACCCTACACGCCTAGATCGCCAAAAATCTCGAAAATCCATTTTTCTAAAAACACCCATACCCCACTCAAATTTGGTCCGATCGGGATGAAAAGATTCGAGGACCAACTAGAGCCGAGAGCAGACCCCTGACCCAAATTTCAGATTTTTAGAAAATTTTCTACTACCAAAAACGGCCCGGACGGTGGACGGTGTACGGCGGACAGACAGAGAGGTTGACCTTTTGCTTGAAAATAACCATCCAAAATGGATTTTTGAGATTTTCCGCGATCTAGGCGTGTGAGGTATCATTTTCCACTAAATTTTTGATGCATAATCCAATGATACTGGTCCCAGAACCACAAGAAGTGGTTATGGGTTAAAATCTACTCATTTCGAAAGTGGGTTTTTGTGTTTTCTGGTACCTAGGCGTGTGGGGAATCATTTCCCGCTAAATATTGGACCCTGAATCGATTGGGATGGGTCTGAAACACTCCACACCCACTTTTCCCCCCGTTTTCCCTATGTTCGATATTTTTGACGATTAAAACGTGTGGGGTATAGATTTCTACTAATTTATGGATACTGAATCGATTAATATGTCTCCATGCTCCTGATTCAAGGAACTAAATGAATTATCAGGGTTTTTTTTTGCTTACAAGCCCCAAAAACATTGCATGATTTGTTGCGTAATATAGGTTTGTGAGCCACGCTAGGTGTCGCAAGAGAATGCAAGCAAATCCATTGAGCAATAATTTACCAGCTATGAAAGCTATGAGCTATGAGATCACCAGCTAATTCCTCATTCTCCCGTAAATTAGGTAGACGGAATTCGACAATAACAGAACAGCATTCTGGCAGATCTGACGCTTTGATGCAGTATGAACATGGGAATTTTCAACCCGCCTGAGGACATTAACCGAATGATTACGACGAAATCCATTTGAGGAAGGCGCGTTTATCTCTCGAAGGAATAGGAAAGCCTTGGACTCGATGAACCCGCCACACTTCACGTCGCGTTGACACGGAACAAGTAGGCGAGAGCTCACTCCTTTGTTCAAAATACCGATACAAGGGCCATCGAATTGTCATTGTTCACATGGGACGTGTTCCAGACGGGAAGAGCTGTACAATGGGAAGAACGGGGGTTCCTGATGACTTAGATGCTTGGCCTTCACCTATTTCCTAACGATTTCTTACTGGCGATTTGGAGTTACGGGTTTTGCAGTAGTTGCGGTTCGGCTTACAACTGAAAGAACCATTTCCTTGATAATGTGTCTTTCAGGCAGACCTTTCCAACGTTATCAAAGTAAAATAGACTAACAGACAGTCACTAGACCAAATTGGTTTTGAGACTCTAAAACACAAAATTTTCATTTAAAACAAAAACATAATCAAACCAAGAATGATGTACTTATGTGGAAAGATGGTCCTCCATGACCATTCAAAATAGTTGCTTCTGTACAACCAGGAACTGAAGCCTGTCTGGGCATCAACGCCTCCAACCAACAGAATGAACATTCAGAGATTTCAAAACTTGGTACTCCGCTGCATCACTGATGCGCTGTGGTATTTCCGCAATGATACCCTCCACAGGGAACTCCAAGTGGATAGTGTCGATCATGTGATCAAGCAAGGTGCTAGTGCTCATTCAGCTAGACTCAAAAACCGGCTCTCCTTCTTGACGTGGAAAACTTAACAAGACGCCATAAACGAAATAAGCCACATGAGCTTGTGTGTAGGAAGTGAATGTGAACTTAAAAAGTTAGTCACAAAGATAATAGAACTTGCTATAATCAACGTATTTAAGGTCAAAAAAGTATTGTTAATACGTGTAAACTTGGCGCAATAAAAAGACTATCAACTTTAAAAAAAAAAATAAAATAAAACAGTTTTCTTTTCACAGCAGTTACTGCTGTTACGCAGTATCGGAAGCAAAATACATGCATATCTAGAAATAATTATGATAATAATTATTGCTTGTAAGTTGATAAAACCATCTATTTTACTTACACACTTAGTTATACTTTATTAATATGAAAAAAAAAATAAATAAAAAAAATGAACAAGATATCTTATAGTCATTAATGGAAATTCCATGACCCATCGCCAGTTTCCATTAAAAATAAAAACTATAAACACCAAAAATATTTTATCTGTATGGAAAATCAATCAACAAGACATGTGGGGGACATGGTAATGGGTTATAATCATTATATTGTTAATAAATCAAGAGAGAATGAAAACGAAATGCTGGTATATTGCAAACGAAGGCATATTGCAGTTTTGTAATATAGCCAAAATGATTTTTCTTAGAACCAAGAACAGAAATTCTCTAAATTCTCGTTTAAAAATGTTCATTTTCACCCATTTCCTATAGTATTGAGGAATCGGCTAAGATACTGTGAACTCTAATTACTTAGGTACTTGAAACCTCTGATCAGACAGCATTCCCCTCTCTTATTGAGTAATGAGAGGCTTATATACCTCGTAATGATTAGATATATGGTTGCTCAATATGAGGGTTGGCGAGTGACACAAAACCGCGTGCTACGACAGATCACAGACACTGAATGGTACGTTAGGGATTCAATCCACAATTTGGGCACCCTGAAGTGGAAAAGATTATCTCACAAACATTTCAGCCCTCTACGTTCCATCAATTTACCGAAAGACTACAGGCAAAAGAGAAAGGCGACTCAGCAGATAAAGGCCAACAAGATAGGTATGTTGAAAAAAAAAAAAAAAAAAAAAAAAAAATGAAATTTTTTTCACAAGGGTTGGATATTCTCAGACCAGGAGGATGAAGACTCATTCCAATGGATTTGGCGTCCGAAATTTAGTTGAAAATAATACCCTACACGTCTAAGTACCTGAAGTCTCGAAAACACACATTTGAAATAGGTAGATACCTATTTAGACCCATAACCTCATGTGGGAGCCAATCGTTCCGTGGCCTGTCTGATTGGGTTCAACATCCAAAATTTAGTCGAAAATGATACCCCACACGCCTAGATCGCCAAAAATCTCGATAATCCATTTTTCAATATCATTCTGAATAATGCTAATAATGAATTTAATAATGATATCATTCGATATAGGTAATTATTCAAGGAACAACTAATCAAAATGGGGATGGAGTGGATGTGGAGTCACCTGGACTCATTCCAATCAATTCAGTCCAAAATTTAGTAAAAAACAATACTCAACACGCCTAAATCACCGAAAATTTCAAAAATTAATTTAAAAAAAAACACATTTTGTCTTTAATGCTTGATTACCAACCAAAAATCATCCTTACACAAAATTTGATGAATACTTCTGTCAGAAATTTTATTCAGTATCAAATGATTAGCTATATTTTATATTTTATTTACCCATTTACGTTAACCCAGTAAGAACCACGTATGAGTGGAATCCCACCCAAGCATTTTTCTTTTCAAGCTGCGCATGCGCCAACGTTTCCTATCTCCCCTCCATTTCAGTACCCTCCCATGCCGACGTCATCAGTCAAGCTGCAGCCTTTGTTGGTGGAACTACATTGTCTGTTTCTACATTTCTCATTGTTTATCTTCCTGGGTGACAAACCACCCAACGTTGTCGTGTATGTTCTCAACTTCAGAACAAAGTAAGTGTGAATATTTTTCTAGTTTTATCTACAATCTACAGTCAATGTTGAATGTATACAGCAAGAAAAACGTTGGTTTTCACTTTATTGTGAGTTTTTCATCTCCATGGGTGGAGATACATTGTTTATCTTCCTGGGTGACATACCACCCAACGTTGTTGTGTATGTTCTCAACTTCAGAACGAACTGAGTGTGAGTATTTTCCTATGTAACTATGTACCTTTTTTCGTGATTTCCATCTTGTAATAAAAAATCAATTGACAGAAAAATGTTTTATTCCTTTCCTACCAAATATTCTTAGGATTCAACTTGAAAATCATGAAATATCATGCTGGGTTGGATTCCACCCAACGTGGGTGGTTGGGTCCAGGGAATTCACGTGGTTCCTGCTGGGTTAAGTGGAACGAAATTTTCCAATGAAATATATACAAATAGGAATTAAAGTTTTAACAAAAAATGACTTTCTGCATCCTCTTGGGGTGATTGGATGATTACGAGGACACGTTTTGAGCATCGCATGCTTCAACTCGTGTGTCCGCCATTGATCTAGCACCATAGTGATAGCACCACACTTTGAGCCTCCTGCATTAAGAAGGTTTTGACTAGTAGATGTGACAAAAATATGTGCCTATCTGGTTATTAAATTCGCAGTCATTACGAATTTTCAAACCATATCAATAAGAATCTGCATAAGTATCGCCTGTAGTTGGCAACACTGCTTTTCCGCGACTCAAGCACTAGAGCTCTTTCCCGCTCATTTGTGTTTTGCGAATATACCAAGATCATTAATCAACACTTTGTCTAATTAATTCTCGACCTTTATTCATTGAATCAACCTGACGCAATTGTGGTGAGTGAATATAACTCAAAGGCTCCCGCCAGGTTCATATAAATGAACCAATACATAACTTTTCGTCCTTCCAAATATCCATTCGTTCGTACATCTAGATTGTTGAATGAGTTTTGGTCCTCTATTGGTCCAGTTACATCTAAATGATTAATTGTTTGGGAGTAATTTACAGCTTTTTCGTCAGTTTTACATCAATGTTCATATTAGTCGTATAATGTAAGTTAGTACGATAATCTACAACTCTGAAATCCGGAATAGAAGCATTTTGTTGAGGTGAATCCTGCGAAATCTTCACCAAAATTTGAAGCATTTAATGCTTCAGGGTAGGCGAATTAACCGTTCTTTGGTGTTTGAATTGGGTGAATAATAACCTCTAGCCTAAATTACCTGTATTATTTACCACCTGCTTGATTGTAAGATGGATCGAGGAGAATGGAAAAGCAGGACGGACATTGTGGGATCGTATTTTTCACAATTAAAAGCACAAAAGGCGTTCGGTCGCATTCGTTTCGTGCGATTCCGTTTCCAGCACGGAAAGTATTTGGTTCATCTCCTACCCACGTAATTCCAATTAAACTATGCAAATAGCAATCGCTGAGGAAAGGCCGTGAAAGAGGAATGACTTTGCGGTAAATCTACGTTAAGAATCCGCCTAGGCATTCCTCCGTTGCTCACAGTGACTGGTGAGTCTGCAATTAACGTTCTCCTAAAAGAGAGAGGGGAAAAAAACCGGACTAAACTTCCAGCCTTACATTTGAAATTGTGCGTCAGAGATTTATTCGGACTATTCTTGTTTCCCCTCAAAAAACCGCGGCGGTTCATGGTCCCACTTGGGGTATTTTATTCATCAACATTTTTCATTCCTTTTAATTGTGAGGAAACGGGGCGCGTGAGGGTTGAATAGTCGAGCGTGCGGGGGTGGGAAAGCCCTCTGTGGCCCGTAACTTTCCACCTCGAGGGCCACATATATATCACTAATTAATTGAGAAAGCACATGGGAGAGTGGCAATGTGGATGGAGGAATGGCACCACGAAGGGAGAGATTGTGGTAGGAGTTGATTCCGTCGTATTCAGAGAGGTAGATTTCAGTAAAATCACCTAACTAAGGACTTTGCTCAATTTCGAGGTCGAAACACCGCCAATCGGACAAACGGAGATCGAGAGTACAACATGGAAATGGAGATTCCATAATTATGTTCAGTCATTGGCTGTTTCCACGGCGAATAGTTTATAGTTGAGATGATTAAATTATGAATGAATGCTCCTACTGACACGTTATACAATTTAATTTGAGCTTGGTATTCATAGGACTATATGTTTTTATGTGGGAATTCTTTGGAGAGTTTTTCCAGAAATGATTTTTTTCAAGTACTTACCCCCACAAAATCTCCTTTTTGGTCTTCAATCAGTATTCTCCAAGTGAGCAATAATTGCCAATTATTGGTCCAAACCATTTTATTCGATTGTGCGTCCGAATAATGCCCCACACGCCCTCATCTCGCCAAATATCAAACACTCCTTTTCAAAATACCTATTTTCACTTTCAATTTGCCTTCGTTTTGAGCGATTGTAGCTATGAACCAAATGCCGCAGAAGGACTTTGAAACGTAGAAGGTCAAATGAGGTAAACTTACAAATAAGAATACATGTGAGTTTTATCTCAATGAGAATAATTCTTAGCCTTATATGTAGTGGATTTCCATATGGTAACTGTTTACAGTGATTCCAGCAGTTTGCGCCCTCAGCACCATCAACTGCAATTCTGCCTTTGCTAGTGCGCATGAGCATCGACGCTTATTTCCTACTCGACCCTAGGTACAGAAGCAGAGATTACAGGTTTTTATTCCTACATCTGCGCGAGTGAATAGGTAATGGACTCGACCACAGAATGATGCAGAAGCTAAGGGGGTTTGCCTCTTTTCCGGCCAGGGGCCCTTCGACGCTAGTGTCGCACTCACACTGTAGCTGCTGTTATCAGTTTCAAACCCACGCGTTTTTCAAGATTGCAAGTTGAGAATGTTTTAATAATTTATTTCTTCAAGTCATATTCCCAATTTTCGTATCTACCAAATACCAAAATAAGCATTCTTAAGACAAGATAATATGACAAGAAGACTCACAACCTTCAAGAATCAAGTATATAGGCAAAATATATGCTACGTATAATAATACAAATAATATTGCTAATTAGGTTGGGCGGCACTTAGTCAACTTACTGCCACTCGGAAACGAAAATAATGGAATCGCATGGGTTTGAGACTGATAACAGTTACTGAGTGAGTGCGACACTAGCGTCGGAAGGCCCCTGGCGGGAAAGAGGCGAACCCGGCTGCTTCTGCATCTATGGTTGTCCATTACCTTTTCACTCGTGTAGATGTCGTAGTAGGTATAAAAACCCTGTACTGAGCGGATGTATCAGTCCAACATAATGCTGTGATTGAGCAGGAATGGTTTTCAAGGCCCTTGCAATCCATGCTTTCTGTTTTGGCTAAAAATTCACCACGGTTTCTCAATCAGAGTTTTGTACAAGAGGAATCAATCTTGTTTTCTCAAATCTTCTTATCAATTGGCTCTTTCTTCATTTGGCGTAATCAATCCATTAAATTACTGGTGGATGAACCCACTCTGGGATCTTAAAAATGAACTATTGAATAATGCGTCAGAAGTGAGGGCGTAAATAATAATAAATTTAACGTGGGGATGAGACGCGGAATGAATTTTACTTATGCTCACCCAAGTTGGAGTCAAGCCGCTTTGCGGCTTTGTACTTAGGTGGAAGGGCGAGATCTTGCAGCGAGTTGCAGACACTAATACAGTCAGGTGAGTAATAACTAAGTAGGTTTATTACTACGTTGCGGAATACACAATGTAGGTCAAGTTTTCTCGCTTCACGTCGTTCTTCCACAAAGCGAGTGAACATTGTGACACTGCGGGTGAATGCCGGGATGGTTTAAAATCGATGAAGAATCGCGTTAATTGGTGACTAATAATAATTGGTAACTTACCCTGTCCAAAGCACAAATTCAATGTTGTCTCCATGTTTCGCTCGCATCGCCCGAGCAGCCGATTGGACGAGAGCCCACGGTGAATCACAGTTGTAATCGCCAAATCTTCCTGGTTTCCTCTGAGGCATACCCTCGCCGGAGATCCGCCAGCAATCTGTAAATGAAAACCAAATGTAGTAAAACCGTATTCTTCTTTTTTTTATACTTTTTTTACAACTCTGCCATTTGAAATAAAAACGCCTTATCTCCGAAAACCACCCATTTCAGACATCACCTTCCAAGGTATATGAATCAGGTCATACCTAGTTTCCCTCCAATTTGTTTTACCTTCCATTTTGTTGGAGATAAATCGATAATGCTTGAGCGACCTAATGAATGATGAACGATGAATGATGCGACGAATCGAGGAAAAAGAAGAAGATTTTTAGAACCAAAAAATCTCAAAAATTGTGAAAAATCGAAAGAAAGCGATTTTGAATCCAAAAACGCAACGTAAGGTAAGGGAATCAAATCAAAATCCTTGAAACGCCCAGAAAAAAGTTTTGGGTGGAATCGGAAATATTGTTTTTCTGCTGAAAACATAGGTTGATTATTCAAGGAACAACCAGCCAAAAGATACACTTTTGAAGGTGATAGGGAGTTTTTCCTTCACATTCAACGATTATATGATTTCGAGGGTAGAAATAACCCCCACTGAATGAAATGTTGAAGAGAATTGAAATGAACATATAACAAATAGGGGGGGTATGCCATCCGCCGTCCACACCAACATTCGTAGTAAGGTATTAGGGTCAAAGGTCCGTTCCCGGCTCTAGTTTGTCCTCGAAACGTTTTAGCCCGATCGGACCAAATTTTGGCGGGGTAGGGGTCAAGAAGAGAATTTTGAAAAACTGATTTTTGAGATTTTGGTGATCTAGGCGAGTGGGGTATTATTTTCCACTAAATTATAAACGCTGAATTCAATGAGACAGGTGCCGGAACGATTGGCGCCCATCGGAAGAGGTTATGGACGCTGAATCGATTGAAATGAGCATGAGGAATAACAAGAATTTTTTTTTTTTTTTTTTTTTTTTTTATATTTATTTACGTTTTACAAGAATTTGCAGAGTTATTCTTTAAATCTCACATAACTAATGGCAATACAGCATCAATCTCACCAATAAATTTCTAACCACACCTACTCGTTTGTGGCTAGACAGTCCTAAGTCTGTCGAGTGGAAGGTGGAACCCATCCAGGACGATTGGCACCCATTGTTTTGCCCATTTTCCCCATTTTGAAGAAATGATTCTCTATCCGCCTGATCCGAGGAATAACCGTGTAAAAGAATTCGCAGCGTTTTTCATCATTATTTTATGTTTTATTACGTACAAAAATTAAACCGTACATGAAACGGTGGCAACGTACGTACTGAACATATATTTTTTATATCAACATATTATGTACTCGTACATGTTATTTAATCCATTAAGAATATTTTACCAGAAGAAGAAGCCTCGAGTATTGACTCTGGTTCAGGAAAACCGCAACTTGGCATCGTTCGCCGTAAATCCCCGTTCCGGAGTAACTGTCACCCCCCCAGTTTGAACAGCGATAGCTTTTACCGTTTGCTGAAATTCGGTCATAAATTCATTAGAGGGGCTCGGATGGAGGGGAAAGAGACAGAGGAAAAAGCCGACTCGAAACAGGGCGTTGGAGCCGCGATGACGCCTTGCCGAGGACGGGACGAGGGTCTGGCATTGTAAAATATACCTCACAGGCACTCGTTTCGATTTGCAACCCCTATGCTCCGCAGATAGAAGCCAGCCTACCCTCTTTCACACGCATTTTCCGCGCTCGTTTCCCGCAGATAAATCCTCTCTTCAATGTTACGCGGTTCAATTATTTCGTGCTCTTCTCTTATCCCTCTTCTCTGCTTAAATCAACTTGTAACGGGGTTTTCCCACATCTACATCGCGGGATCAGACATTGCTAACTCGTTGAGCCTTATGTCCTTCATCGAGCAGCCGATTTGAGAGGCCACTTCGCTCCTTTCTCCAATAACAACAATCGCAGTTAATTTATAATTCCGTACGACTTGACAAGTTTGGAACCTCTACACAAACTCTTTTCTAACCTGATGGAACCCCAGTTTGCTACCACCTGAATGGCATAGGGGAACTTGATCAACAGCCAGGCAGTGCGAGTATGCGGAAACTGCAGTCCTCATGCTATTTGAGTGCAGTTTAAACCTTTCTGAGGCACATACCAAAAACGAACAGACTTCCGCGCCTTGAGGATCTTTTAGTTCCCTTCTCGGTGGGTCCAACGCCATCTACCATCCACCCCATGTGAAGAACTAAATGAAGTTGAGGGGTTAAAAAAAGAGGTTTGCTGTAAGTCAATTAGTTCGGCACAACAACAATTCGATAGAGTAAAATGTGCAAAACCCCAAGGTTTTGAGAGATCATTTTGAGTGGGGAAATTCCATCTTTTCAAACATAAAAAGGAACAAAAAAATATTGTACTGCCAACCCAATGTACCATGAATAAAAAGAATGTTCGTCGAAATTCATTTACCCGTATGAACTTCCCTGTCTGTTTTGCAAATAGCCGTTGTTTCAGGTATGAGTAAAAATACAAAAGAGACTCACCGGTGAGCAAATTTCCGAATAAAACTGCAAACAATGTAGGGACGAGGCCTTGACCAAAGGCATCTGACGTCACTCATCTACCAAACCGACCAATTAAGAGCCTCAGTGAGCCTATAAATATGCAAGATCAGTTTCCATATTCATACTGGTTTTACTTACCTAATTTGATATCTATTACCTTCTGATCTGATTTCTGCTCCACCACCTTCAGTCCTAGATGTTTACCTTGATATGATGAAAGACTAGCCAAGCACCTACATAAGGATTACAAACGGGACACCAGTGGCCTCCATACCATTTAAAAAACATTCGGACTTTGAGTTGGTGGCTAGATTAGTGGAACCATCCACCACACCTAACATATTTGGTGCATAGGGGTTTTGAGTAAAGATTTCATTGTAAAGAATGCGAAGGAACTACAAAGATTCACTTCTCACAGTGGGTGGCTAAGGGCTGAGTATGGTCGAGTATGGAAGGTTCTGGAAGGAGCCAGGGGCAGTCCAGCTGGAGGGGATATGCCGGCCAGTAGAATTCTATTCATTTTTGTTGGTGGCTTTGACCCTTGTTTGAGCCCAGTTCATACTCCTAAATACAAATGCGCTCCATTCTAAACCTGTAGTGATCATCCATACCATTTCTGTATTGCCATACCTTACACCTTCTTCACCTTCAGGTGACCCATCTTGAGTCTATACTTGTGTAATATGTGCTTATGGTGTAAAATTTCGCCACCATTCATCAGTAGGTTATTCACACTATTTGACTAGTGAACAGGTCACAAAGGAAATGAATATTATTATCATAACCACCCACATGAAAACCCCAGTCATCATCACCTGCCTCCTCCTTCTTCCTCTTCTTTTATCCACAGATTGAATGCGAAGAAAAAGAAGAATATGGCTAAAAGCCGAAGAACAAACGTAAAAAAATACTTGACTCTCATCTGAATCGACAGTTCTGTGTCCTCTGAATGGACAAGTGTTAACCAGTCTCTGGAAAAACCTCAATAAGTTCACTGAGACTAAAAGCAAGACTGGAGGAAATCAACATATCCATTAAGATGATATCTGAAATAATATAACTTCCCACAGGCTGTTAGCCGCACATAGTTATGGCTAGTGGAGACTGATTGGAGTCAAGCGGGTTAGTAGGTAGTTAGTAGGTGTACAAAAAATAGCATAATAAATCAGTCTCAGTCGATAATAAGCTGTTCTAACACTCCCCGTCCTAGTGATCCTAGTTTGAGAATTCATTAAGTGAAGAATATGCAGATATGTAGATAAATTTCCACAAATCTGCGACGGCCATGGTAGGAACCTGTGAGGAAAGTTAATCTTGATCTCAGATTTCTTGATATTGGTCAAATTTCGTTCAAAGGAGTTGGCAAGTTGGCATTGTACACGCTTGATCAGCCCTAAAGAGGGAAGGAGAACAGCATCTAGAGACACGTTATTTGTACTTCCACCCGGATAAAATGTATTATGTTTTCACTAACTGCTCTTCATATGTATCAACACAGGAATAACAATTTTGAAAATGATACGTTCAAGTCGGAATAGGATATACTTGGTTATTCTAAATCATTCAGGTTACTTGTAACAGGAAGGTCCAACAATACACGATACTGAAGATGAAATGGTCCTGAACAAGCGTGCTCCACAATGCTACCCCTCGATATAAATCCAGTTTCACGAAGTAAAATTTACAAGGACAAAAAACAAAGCGGAGGGAAAAAATCAAAGCGCATTTTCTCCCCGCTCTCCGGGCATCGGTAGAGAATAAATAACGTTGAAATGGCAAATACAACGGTCGGCTGGAAGAGGAAGTTGCACTGAAACTGCGGTCGAGCGAATTTCCTCCATTACAACTCAGTTCCGCTCCCATGTTTTCGGATGAAATCAGCGAGAAAGTAAATATATGCGGAATAAAATGAGTTTAGAAGGTTTGTTCCAAAAACGGAATACCGCTCTGCAACTGTATTCCGCCATACAGTGGAGCGAGAAAGAAAATCTGGGACATGTTCGTGCCCTGAAATGAAGCCAATGCGTTCTAGAGTGGTTGTTCGTGTCCCTGAATATCCCACCAATGGTTATCGGTTCTGGAGTTAACTAATCGATGAACGGATTAAAATGAGAGGCAGGATACGTCTGAAGGGACGTCATTGGTCCTTCTATAAACTTTTCCGAATTCTCATTTGAATAATATATTTATACGTATTCGTAACAACCAGTTCTAAAACACCACCCCCTGCAACATTTAATTTTTAAACTTCAATTACAAACGTGGATCGTAAAGGTGAAAAATATGAGTTCTTTTGAAAATGGGTTTTTTGAACTTTTCGGGATTTTTGACCACATTTTGGATGCAAAATCGATTCAGATAGATTCCAAACTGATTGCCGCACACCAAAAATCAAACGTACGGTAAAGAAGGACTTATAAAAAAAAAGAAATAACCACAGATTGAATTTGAGCCCAACTAGGCCTTCATCGGATCGATATTGAAACCCTGGAGACATCAGTATTCAATGTTTGGGTTGGGTAAAGCTGGCAAAAAGATCAGATCAGAAAATTTTCTACTACAAAAAGTCAGCGTGGGCGGACGTTTTTTAATTTTATTGATCTAGACACCTAAAAATGGACGTTTTTCACGACGTGCAAATTCTTACACACGGGTTGGTTATTCCTCGGACCAGACGCATGGAGATTCATTTCTTCAACATGGGAAAAATGGGGAAAACAGTGGGTGTGGCAGGCCCCGGACCCGTTCCAATCGATTCAAGGTCCAAAATTTAGTGGAAAACGATACCCCACACGCCTAGGTACCAGAGATCTGGAAAACACATATTCGAAACATGGGGAAAATGGGAGAAATGGTAGTGTGGCAGGCCCCGGACCCGTTCCAATCGATTCAGGGTCCAAAATTTAGTGGAAAATGATACCCCACACGCCTAAGTACCAGAAACCTTGAAAACACATAATTATATAAAAAAAATGGGTAGATACATACCTATTTTGACCCATGACTTCGTCCAGTGGGTGCCAATCGTTCTAGGACCCACTTCATTGGATTCAGCGTCCAAAATTTAGTGGAAAATGATACCCAACTCGCCTAGATCGCCAAAAATCTCGAAAATCCATTTTTCTAAATACACATTTTGACCCTTACCCCACCCAAATTTGGTCCAGGGGAAGCTGAAAAGTTTCGAGGACCGACGAGCCAAGAACAGACCTCTGACCCGAATTTCAGATTTTTAGGAAATTTTCTACTACCAAAAACGGCGAGGATGGCGTACGGCGTACCGAAATTTGGCTTTTTGGTTGGTTATTCCTTGAATAATCAACCTATGTTTTCATGATAATGGTCAACCTCTCCGATTCGGCTCAAAATTTTTTTCTGGACGTTTCATGATGTCCTGATCAAAAAAGGTCAATGTCCGTCCGCCGTCCGCCGTCCGCCGTACGCCGTCCGCCGTCCATTGTCCACGCCGTTTTTGGTAGTAGAAAATGTTCTAAAAATCTGAAATTTGGGTCAGGGGTCTGTTCCCAGCCGAGATGGGTCCTCGAAACTTTTCAGCCCGATCGGACCAAATTTGGAGGGGGTAGGGGTCAAAATGTGTTTTTTGAAAAATGGATTTTCGAGATTTTGGGTGATTTAGGCGAGTGGGGTGTCATTTTCCACTAAATTTTGGACGCTGAATCCAATAAAATGGGTCTCAGAACAATTGGCACCCACAGGAAGAAGTAATGGGTCAAATTGGGTATTTATTACCCATGTGGGTGACTTCAGCCGAATAGACAAACAAAACACATCGTCATATCCTGTTGTTTATAACCAGCTGTTAAACTTAGCAACCAATTTTGAGCAGTTGCCTACAATTCTTTTTACTGTCCGAGCTTTTTATTCGTACCATTCAATTCAATTTAATACAATATTATTATAGCCTTCTAAATTACCTACGTTTCTCAATATTAAATTAGTAAATTAGTGTCGTAGTGCCCCATAGATACACCCATCTTGAATATGTGTTTTCGGGATTTCTGCTACCTAGGCGAGTAGGGTGTCATTTTCTACTAAATTTTGAACGCTGAATCCAATAAAATGGGTCCCAGAACAATTGGCACCCACTGGAAGAAGTAATGGGTCAAATTGGGTATTTATTACCCAATTTGATTATGTGTTTTCGGGATTTCTGCTACCTAGGCGTGTGGGGTATCATTTTCCACTAAATTTTGGACGCTGAATTCAATGATGTGTGTCCCAGAACGATTGGCACCCACCGGAAGAAGTTATGGGTCAAAATGGGTATGTATCCACCCATTTGGTATGTGTCAGGATTTCTGGTACCTGGGCGTGTGGGGTATCATATTCCACTAAATTTTGGACCCTGAATCGATTGGAATGGGTCTGAGACCCGCCACACCCACTGTTTCCCCCATTTAAATATGTGTTTATGAGATTTCTGGTACCTGGGCGTGTGGGGTATCATTTTCCACTAAATCATGGACACTGAATCGATTGGAATGGGTCTGGGACCCGCCGCATCCACCGTTTTCCCTATTTCCCCCATGTTTTTATGCGTTAGTTTTCATGCGCCTGGTCTGACGAATAACCAACCCCTGTGTAAGAATTTGCAGCGTTTTGATCTAGACACCTTGAAACGCCCAGAAAAAATTGTTGAGCCAAATCGGTGAGGTTGACCTTCTTCATGAAGACATAAGTTGATTATTCAAGGAATAACCAACCAAAAATGGAGTTCTGTGTTACAATTAGTTCTCTTTTCCTCCACAAGAGTGCAGTCAAGGAAGGCGAAATTCTGAAGGACGAACTATAGAAGAATCCATTGCAGGAACCAGGTACATGTAGCCGAGTTGAAGATGACCTGGAGACACACTGATGTGATAGATGATTCAGATTGATAACTACGAGTACGCAGTCAGCAAAAGTCAGTATCAGCGAAAGAAACGACTAAAAGAACCCCTGACGGGAAGCTCTTCTGCCTTCTAGGGGCTCTTGCTGGGCTTTACATAGGTTTTGGAGGGGAAGCCTCTGGGCTCAGCATCTATGGTGGGGGTTTCCAATTTTGGTTTGACCCTATCTCCTTTCTTCTTATCTTCGTTTTCTTTATAGTTGGCTTGCCAATGATGTTTTCACGTCGAAAGCGCTTGTCCACCATACCCAACAAGCTAGTTAAGACGGGCCTTCTTCCCAATCCAAACTATGCATTCAATATTCATCAAATTTTTCAGACTGTCAGTTTAGACAGTTCCAAATAATACCTTCGTAATTTTCACATAATTCAGAGGATGCCATCTGGTTATATCATCTACACTCAAACACGAAAGAGGAGGAATTTTGGGGGTAATAATATTTTTGATTAATGAAGTAGTTTGGTTCTATAATTGTGGTTTATTTAGAATACACCTATTCTATTGAATTTCGGCAATGCAATGAAATGTGTGTAACTGCTCCCCAAATATCAGAGAAAATGCTCGCATGCCATACCCGTAAAGCCCAGTAGTCATATTGGATGCCAATACGACAAAATGAAACGGTCCTACCACACGGTCGACTTCAGGGATCATGAAGATTGGAAACGTGCGTGGAATCGGGACGGTCGACAAAACCAGGAACAAAATAGTTCACCCAGTTTCTCTCGGCGGGAATAAACGACCTGATACGTAAAGCCCTTCGCTGTTCATATCTGAATGAAACATCAGGTGAGCCAAAGCCGCTCAGTGATCGCAGGAGTGTCGGATATTATGGAACAAAGCCAAAAGTGAGAGACCCGTTTTTTTCAGTAAACTGTAGCAGTTGGCTATTGTTAACCAAATCTAACGAGCACCAGCCAACCAACTCTTTTGTTATTAGGGACTGAGTCGGATCCCGTACTACCCCCGATAAAATTTCAACCGCTAGCTGAATAGTGCTATGGATCGTATGTATGTGCAATAGGAAGAGTTCGGCTCTCGAAATCGCCCTTCAATAGAGGACGACAAAATGTATGTATGTGGCGCTCCCCCAAAAGAGTGTGAACGGAATCCCAGATGATGCACAGGCCCTCTCACAATCTACCGTTCCCATCAACCCAAGGGATGTTACAAACAACTATACATTGCAGGCAAGGTAGGAATAGCTCAATTTTTGATTTTTCAGTCCGGAACTGAAGAACTTTTGGTTGGTTATTCCTGTTTTCATGTTAAAGGTCAACATCTCCGATTTTGTCCAAAAATCTTTTTCTGGGCATTTAAAGGTGTCTCATTCATGGGTGTCTTGATCAAAAATGTCCGCCCACTGTCCGCCGTACACCGTCCACCATCCGCGCCGGTTTTGGTAATAGAAAATTTTTTAAAAACCGTTCTCTCCTGTCCATTTCCGGCTCTAGTTGGTCCTCGAAAGTTTCCAACCCGATCGGACCGAATTTGGGTGGGGTAGGGGTCAAAATGTGTTTTTTGAAGAATGTATTTTCGAGTTTTTCTGCGATCTAGGCGAATGGGGTATCATTTTCCACTAAACTTTGGACGCGGAATCCAAAGAATGAGGTCCCGGAACGGTTGGTACCCTCTGGATGAGATTATGAGTCAAAATGGGTATTTATCTACCCATTTTAAATATGTGTTTCGAGATTTCTGGTACCTAGGCGTGTTGGGTATTGTTTTACACTAAATTTTGGACCCTGAATCGGTTGAATGGGTTAGGGACCCACCACACCCACTGTTTTCCCCATTTTCCTTATCTTGAGGAAACTCGTAAGTCTCCTGATCCGAGGAATAACTAACCCGTGTGAAATAATTTGCAGCGTTTTCCTTTGAAATTGTAAAATTGACGTGTCTCAGAATGAGTAAATTCCAAATCAAACATGTCTGCTCAAGTCGCAGGAAGTGGCCATTTTGTTCTGCGAGTTTGCTTAGTTCCACAACTCTTAGAGGAGAAATTTCTTTTTCGCGTTGAAAAGTTGAAGAGGGTCAAGGAGATTCGAGATGGATGATTCAGTAGCAAAGCTTTTCGATTAAAAAGGCGAAAAAACTGTTCCACTCGACAGTTGGCAAGAGTGTAATTTATACACACGGAGTGTAAGGTGGCTGAGCACCCTCGACAGAGAATAATGAATCATTATTAATGATACTTCCATTCTCATAGGGGCGCGCCGGTCTCTCCGAATGGGAACTTCAGCGTGAATCGTGCGAAGCCTACATTGTCAAAGTCCTTTTTTTTCGCTCTTCCCCCTATTTTTTTGTGAACCTCAGATGAAAGTTAGAGTGAAATGTATGGAGTGAGTTGTGAGCGTGTGAACTTTCGGTTTGTTTCGGAGGTAATGACTGAGTCCGGTTTTCAAAGGATGTTTTGAAATGTTTAAAAGGGCGAGGATAATCCCGAAGCGAGCAGTGTGAATTTGCTTTTCCAAGTATTTCGACTCCCCATTTACAGAAGTGCTCTATGCGGAATCCTATCTTTCGTACAATGCTGATTACAGGCCTCATACCTTTGATCACCAACTTACGAACAAAATTGCTGAAGTGATAATTAATTGTATGCCCGAAAACCCGAAGGGCACATGTGTACTTTATCTACATTATTTACATTGAGGCAACTGATTGATGAGAGGATTGGCTCTTCCCGTAGTTCTGCTTACATACGATCCCGTGTTTGTGTTAGTCATGACAGCAACATGTCCCATTGACAGCTCTGCTTCTCACAACAACACATGCATCCTCTTTTCTCTATTTCACGATTTCGAATTAATGTAATGACGATATGACTTGGAACGTTCAAATCATACATTAATGCAATCTTTGACTGGTTTCTAAATGAAAATGTATTAACAAATAATCAGAAACCATTACTCTCCATCATTTACAAAGATTGCCTGCATTTATTCAGAGGATATCATGAAAAATCAAAATTAAACATTCTGAATTATGTAGAATACTCTGTGGAAGCCATACACTTTCGTTTTAATTGATTCACGATTTGATTTATTCCTCAAATGTTCCCAACATTAATAACACTGGACGGAGTCAGAAGAAATTATGGTCTTAATTGAATCTTCTGTAATGTATGCAAAATTTGTTAACACCAGAAAAAACTCTGCAAATTCTTTCACACGGGTTGGTTATTCCTTGGACCAGGCGCATGGAGACTCATTTCTTCAACATGGGGAAAATGCAAACAGTGGATGTGGTGGGTCCCGGGCCAATTCCAATCGATTCAGCGTCCAAAGTTTAGTGGTAAATGATACCCCACTTGCTAGGTATTAAAAATCTCGGAAACACACATTTGAAATGGGTAGATAGGTACCCATTTTGACCCATAACCTCATTCAGAGAGCGCCAATCGTTCCGGGACCGATTTAATTGGATTCAGCGTCCAAAGTTTAGTGGAAAATGATACCCCATACGCCTAGATTGCCATAAATCTTGAAAACTCATTTTCCCACGTACACATTTTGACCCCTACCCCGCCCAAATTTGGTCCGATTGGGCTGAAAAGTTTCGAGGACCTACTAGAACCTAAAACAGACCTCTGACCCAAATTTCAGATTTTTAGAAAAATTTTTACTACCCGGACGGCGGACGGCCTACGGCATACGGGCGTTTGGCTTTTTTGATCTAGACACCTTGAAACGTCCAGAAAATTTTTTTGAGCCGAATTGGAGAGGTTTACCTTTTGTATAAAAACATAGGTTATTCAAGGAATAACCATCCAGAAGAGAACTGGGCCACATCATTTGAAACTGTTACGAAATAACGTTATTTCAAAATAACTAGCCTAACTGTTATTAACTGCTATTTGAGATATAACAGTTATGGCGTTCAAATGCTATTTGAACCGTATCAGCTACAATAACCTACATAAAAAAGCTACATTAGGTCTCTGTGAGGTGGGTGAGTAGGTATGGTGAAATCAAATAAAAAGCAGTACCAGTTATTGACCCGTGTATTATGTCCGTTACGTTTCATTTTCAGTTATGAAACCAAAACCACCCTCCCAGCAGGTTGTTGTGGATATCTAACTCATCAGTTATCTGAACCTCAAGCATTTTTAGGTCTTGGAAACATCAAACATCTCAGAAAACTAAGCATTATGCTATCTAACGCTCCCCCCTGTCGTTCAACACCTCTTTTCTAAGCGTTATTTTGTAACTGTTATCTCATAACAGTTACATACTGAATAATAACGTCACGTTATGCAAAAGTAGCTGAAACGCCTATTTCTAGTTCCAGAAGGATTTCGTTATATAAACTTATTAGAGGAAGGGTCTGACTCAATGGAAGGTCAAAGGAATCCTACCGCCAACTCGTCCCAAGGCGTATTTAAATAGTTGTGCCAAGGTATTGCATGCAGGCAAGTTTTTCTAAGAGTTCTAGAGCCCAAGCAGAACATTGGGCTAATCTCATCAATCTGTATTCTTGGAGAGATGATGCAAACAAGAGGTATGCTGAGGTTTTGAGCATGTGGTGAGAGTGAATTAATAGTTTGTTTGACCAACAAGGGAAATTAGGGCGATGTGCCCCTCTCTACCAACTCCCCTGAATCCACAGAAAGTGAAAAGAATGGCTAGTTTTGGAGTTGATAATTCTAGGGGTGTATGCAGAGAGTAGTTGTTAGTTGGAGGAGAACAGCTTCACTACCTTCTAGGGTCTCTCACTGGATTTATATAGTGTTGCGAGCTGGCACCTGCGCCGATCAAATGGGCTGCCGGCTTTGCAGGGTAAAGGACCTGTGGAGGGCTAAGGGTCGCTCTCAAACATTCGCGTGTCGTATTGAATTGGCTGGAACCTTCCCAATGGCTCGAGACAACACATCGAGTTCCCAGAACCAGGGAAGGTTCGAGAAGGTACTCAACCAAGAGGCAGCGAGTATAAAAGGGGACCAAGGAACGCCGCAGTTCAGTTCAGTTCGGAGTTCGAATATAGACGCCTTGGGTTATAAATCGTGCTGTGCCCTGTTATAAGTAGGGCGACAACCGCATTACAACCAGTGTATTGTGCTTTGTGATTGTGTCATTGTGTAAGTGCGCGAATGTGAACAATGACAGTGTATTTGAGTGAACAATTGTAATAAATTAATTACGAAGAATATAAATAGTTACAATAGGTTGTAGAAGGGAGGCCCTGGATTTGGGGTCTGTAGTGGGGGCCAAGCTGGGATTCTCCTTGTTTATCTCCTTGATTATTCATGAAATAACTTTGTTTACATCATAATGTTTACATGCTCAAGGTCAAAGGGGGTCCACTATCTCTAATGACCCCAAAATGTTTTTCTAGACATGATGTCTAGAATAGAGCAGGTACTATGTCTGTCCGGCATCCGTTGTCTCTTGAAAATTTTCTGAAAATCTGAAATTTTGGACTCTTTTCTGGCTCTAGTTCGTTCTTGAAACTTGTTAGTCCGAATGGGCTAAGTAAAGGGGGAATAGAGGTCAAAATGCGTTTTTTGAAAAATCTTTTGAGATTTTCGGCGACTTATGTAGGCGTGTGGGGTATTATTTTCCACTAAATTTTGGACGGTGAAACCATTGAGATGGGTCCCCCAATGCGCCCACCGGAAGTGGGTATATCTATTTCGAAAATGGGTTTATGGGGTTTCTTATCCTAGACACGGCGTATTCCATTTTCCACAAAATTTTGGACGCTGAACCGATTGGAATGAGTCCCTAGGCTCCTGGAATAACCATCCCCTGTGAAAGAATTCGCAGCGTTTTTCCTCTGATGCCGAGCACTTCTGCCATTTATTGAATCCAAAGTATTTGAAATAATCACGTTTCTTCTTTGCTTAGATCATTATAATTATACTTGAGAACCTATATGCCTAATATGCTCATCATAGCTTGTACACTTAGACAGCTAAAGCTGTGAAACATCGAGTAATTTTTCTCTTTTTTTTTATCTAGAAACATTTCATGATGGAATGCTTTACATTTTCGGTCGATAGCAGTGATGAAATAGAGATTGAAATGGCGTTGAGTATTCACTTGTCCCCAAGGTACGCGAAAAGATGGATTTCCGAAAAAATCAGCTTTGAAACAAAATATATTACAAAGTTAGACATCGTTGGAATTCACATGAGATGTGTGGTCCTTGGATTACGTTGCTACCAACCTGCTCTCACGGGGGCCATTTACCAAAAAAAAAAAATTTTTTTGGCATCCCTGCTCACGCGTCGGTTTTTGAATCACCGCAGGGAATACTGACATTCCAGTCCCATTTGAGTAAACCGTAACGATCTCTTCCTTGAATGATAGCGAACTCCCCACTCACTGAAAAATCGAGAGGAGTTTAAATCGTTTGCCAAATAGTCGTTCCTGCGATTTTATCTTCTAACTATCGGGATCGGTCGAGCTGAGACGATGATAAACAGCCATATTCGCCCCCAATCTCGGCACATGCTGTGGGGAAACACCTCTTACTAAATGGAAGATCTTATCGTTGAAATAAATTCCAACCTTCCCCGAGAAATACCAGGGAGATAGTAGACCTTATGGAAAGGCAGGCGGCTCGTGAATCATGGTAGGTAAAGGCAGGATGGGTTTGGCGGCGAGAAAAACGTGAAAGGCAGGAAATAGTATGCGCGGTAGATGGTCCCAGCCTCTGCCTCCACTTCACTCATACAACCCGCCGTCCTATTCTCGGCATCCTCGTGTGATGTGCTTCAAATTGATATTTGTGATGCTCACGACTAGTATTATAGAAGTAAGTCAATTTACTAAGAAATTTATATCACGTTCCAGGGGTAGGTTGTGTGTACCGTGGAGCGACTCCTTTTTCCTCTCGTTCGACGTCACTGCATCCGCCCGCTTTTCAAACCCGATCGCTCACCCTTCACGACCTCCATTCATCATGCGCCATTACGGCACTTCATATTTTAGTTTTGACGGTCCCCGGCCTTCCTTGCGCCTTCACCGGTCTTCCTCCATCTTAATATATAAAGTTTTATTTTTCTTCGGCGTGAATGATGAATTTATATTGGCAGCGTACATCGATCCACAATATTTCCCTCACATAAAATCGAGCAACAGGGTCGTTTCAAGGTGTCATTATGAGCCGTAGAGTCTGACGGGTTTTCCACATCACTGTCGTAAAACATGCTGCGACACATTGCGTGACTGAATTATTCAACGGATTTAAACCGGACGTAAAACCCTTGTCAATCTTCAATCATAATACGAATGAAAACACGTTCAAAACTCTTCAAATCTCCGTCACATTTAATTATTTTTGGCGGACCACGCATTTAATATAAGTGAGTTTCAGTTAGGTTTTAGCTTGGGGACACCTTAATATAGCCGTCGAATAACCTATTTGCCAGAAATCGTTAGGTATAGCCATATTTGGTGCTCAGAAATGGCTGTTTGAAACAACAAAATTTAGGGTAGAAGGTTTTTTGACAGATTTTTGTTTTTCAGTGTGCTGAATCTGAATCTGAAGTTTGCCAACAAAAAAATGTCTGTTTCATAATGAGAATCGCAAAAGAATCTAAAAACATTGGACTTCTAAAACTAAATTGCTTATAAGTTGAAAAATATGCAACCTACCAAATTTGTTAGCATATACAAAATTAAATTAGACAAAATTTCCTTCAACGTGCGTTGGTCACCTTCAATTTTTGAGTGCAAAGCACTCCCGCTAGAGCGCGCTAAAAAGAGCAGCTTTTAGGCACTTAGGCAAAAACAAGAGAAACTCAGCCCCTGTGGTGGTTACAAGATCCCTTGAAAAACATTGGTCATGGAGTGGAAGGGATGCACAAAGGGCCGATCAAGCCGCTTTATTATTAATATAAAAAATGAAATGAAATTATTCTAATGAAAAGGAATGTAATAGAAATTAACTAATCATAGAGTACCAATTACAAAAATACATTAGAATACCTATTCAAACAAAACAGTACAATTAATCTTGATTCTTTAATTAAACTCCTAGAGCTCCTAAAACTCCATGCTGCACTCAAATGGTGCCCTGCATTCAAAAATTGAGAGTGATAAATGTATTTTAAAGGAAATTTCATCGACTTAAGTTTGTATATAATGAAAAATTCAGTTAGTTGCATATTTTTTAACTATATAGCGATTTTTCTAAAAAACGTCCGAAATGTTTAGGGCTTTTTGCCATTTTTATTGTGAAGCCGTAATTTCTGTTGTTGGAAAACTTCAGATTCGGATTTAGTACTCCAAAAACCTTTCAAAAAACCGTTTATCCATTTTTTTAAAACTATTATTTGATTGGGCTATTACTAAATTGAGGGACGAAAACAGGTATTTAAATGTGGCAGCCAAAGCAGTGGGTAGCTGGTACAATGTTATAAAATATCAATGTTATTGATCATCAAATCATAGCGCCAAACGTTTTTTGGCGGTTTTTTGGTAGGATTGACTCTAGTAAGTTACTCATCAACTCATCAAATGAAACTCAGGAAAAATATATGTTCAATATCAGTCCAGCGCCCTCTGAATTGTATAAGTAGGAGGCTACCCTAGCTCCATCTGCAGGATCCCCGACACATAATTGTAGTTAAGCAGTGTGCCCCACGACCCCCCCCCCCCCCCCTCTTTCGCTTTGTTGTGAAACAGCACAGCCTGTATGCAAATCTCGAACCAAATTCACAAATAACATGCATGCAGTCAATGGGCGGAACTGGAACGGTGGAAAAAGAAGCGCCTAGCGGAAGAAGCAACCCCTTGTAAAGACCTAAGAACGAGATTTCCTCTGAGAAGAAGCTAAACTGAGCTAAATTTGACGTTGTTCCACGACTGTTGTTCCTCGCAATCAAATATTTTCTATCTTATTGAGATTTCAAAGCAGTACTACAAGTACAAAGACCACTTCACTTTTCCTCGGATCCCCTTAACCGAGTAGTTCAAGTCATAGTGAAGATGTCGGTTATATGCCAGAAATATCCGAAGACACAGAAATGAAACAACGATTCATTAATAGCGAAGTTGTTGAAACGAGTGGAAGTTCCAAAATAATGATAATTAAATTTCAACATTTCGTCCCATAATAAATATTAAGTAAAAATTTGCGGGACACTCGTGCTACGCTTAACGGTTGCGCGCACCATTGAGAAAATTGGAGGGTCAATTCATGACTTTAGGGGAATTCAATCTGCATAAAAAGTATTGTTCACATGAACACTTTAATTAGGGAGTGACAATTCGAAATCCTGGCAAATGCAAAAAATATAAGTTTTTTTTTTATAAGTTTCTAGGTAGAGGATCCGATTCCTTGAATAATCAATCTATGTTTTCAACCTCTCCAATTCGGCTTAAATTTTTTTTTCTGGGCGTTTCAAGGTGTCCAGTACGCCGTACGCCGCCCATCGTCCACGCCGTTTTTGGTAGTAGAAAATTTCTCAAAATATGACATTTTGGTCAGGGATCCGTTCCTGGCTCTAGTTGGTCCTCAAAACTTTTCAACCCGATCGGACCAAATTTGGGCGGAGAAGGGGTCGAAATGTGTTTTTTGAAAAATTGATTTTCGAGGTTTTTGGCGATCTAGGCAAGTGGGGTATCATTTGCCACTAAATTTTGGACCCTGAATCGGTTGGAATGGGTTTGGGACCGAGGAATAACCAACCCCTGTGTAAGAATTTGCTGCGTTTAGCTTTGAGGTTGTGTAGCAAAGTGGATATGATAATGAATATCAGCAATGATGCAAGTCAATCGTGTCAGTTTCGGTTCTACATTACTGGGTTGTGGTGGCTATATATTACCCATTTTGAATGTGTGTTTTCCAGATTTCTGGTATCTAGGCGTAGGGTGTAATTTTCCACTAAAATTTGGACGCTGAATCCAATTAAATGAATCCCGATACGATTGGCGCCCTCTAGATGAGGTTATGAGTCAAAATTGGTACCTATCTACCCATTTTGAATGTCTGTTTTCGAGATCGCTGGTACCTAGGCGTGTGGGGTATCATTTTCCACTAAATTTTGGACCCTGAATCGGTTGGAATGGGTTTGGGACCCGCCACACTCACTCTTTCCCCCATATTCCCCATGTTGCAGAAATGAGTCTTCATGCACCTGTTCCAAGGAATAACCATCCTCTGTGTAAGAATTTGCTGTTAAGCATTGTGGTTGTGTAGCAAAGTCGGTATGATGATGAACATCAGCAATGATGCAAGTCAATCGCGTCAGCTACTGTTCTACATTACTGGGTTGTGATTGTGGTTTTCTCTTTCACACTAGCTACTGGGTGATGAAATTGTTTGCTTATGCAGCAGAGGACATCTACTGAATCATTCAAACGGTTGGTAGTTTGCTTCTAAGCCAAACTGAACTTCATAATCCCACTCAAGTGTCAGTGCAATTTAATACCTTGCTGCTCCGATTGATCACCAAGCCAATCACCTACCACGAAATTCAGCTCTTTGAGACTGTACAATATCAATCAATGAATTCAGCAGGAACCTGCTTGATGCTGTTAGCACTTGGTTGTCAGCAACTTGCAGTGGAAGTTACCAACACATACATTCATTTCAATTAATTATTCAATTTTCATCAGTGAAACAGTCTTTGTATCGACTTCACTCGTGCTGGTTTAGTTGAGGTATACACGCGGTCATCGGTTGTGACAAAAGACCGTTCACAATGAAATCAACCGCGTGTACTGTTTAACCGCAACCGCCAATTCACTGTTCAGTACCTACAGTCAACAGTGCCTGCACACAATCAGAAGAGGAGAAAGGTGAGGGGTGATGCTTTGCGCTCCAATAGAACTGGCGTCTGAAAAAAATTGGTTTAGACCGGATCGAGGCCCCTCAAGAGAACCAATCACAGCCGACGGGTGAGCTCGTCATGGGCTTTCTGGCGTTCTTCTGTCAAACAAAAACGCTTCGGATGATAAATAGAAAGAGGATGAGCGACCTTAGTTTTTGCCCCGTAGCTCTCCCTTTCCAACTTCAGACTATTAAGCCTAAAGGTTTTCCCGGGTGGAGTTTTTATCATCCCCCATCCCCGTATACAGATCGATTTCTACGGCTTATGCCTCATCAATCTAATCCATTCACTGAACAACAGGTCATAGGCACGGAGATTTCCGTTGTGCTTTCAAAACGCTTTTGTCCAACATTACAATGGGTCAAGGCACTATTGTGTTGAGCCTACCATAGCTGCAGAGTTTTCAATTACTGCTATTACCCCTGTTGTAATGGAACAAAATTGTACTGGTGTACTCCTCAGCGTTCTAATGAGGCTCGCTCACTGGGGCGAAAAATTAGAACCACCAACCACCACTTCTAGGTCATCAAAACTACGGGCAAATTCCAAGATTATGAGCAGAGATTTTACACAGTTTGTTGTGTATACATTCGTGTTTTGACAATCAGCATGTAACACATATTAAGGGGCGTCGCGTCCAGAAACACAGTAATACACAAAAATCATAGGAAAAATGATGCTTGTGCCATTTTTGGTATTTCGTATTTGAAGCAAGACAGGTCCTTTTCTGGTGGATGTACTATTAAGGAAGAACGTAACTCGTCCTACAAATGGGTTAAAATCCTGGAGGTCTCCCCTCTACTGCTTATAAAAGGATCAGCGAGAGCGCTAGCTTTTCTGACAATTTTCCTTCTTGACGAGGGAACTTGTCCTTTTGGACAATGTTTTCATGCAGAAGGCCAACCTCTCCGATTCGGCCCAAAATTTTTTTTGGACGTTTCAAGGTGTCTAGATCAAAAAAGCCAAATGTCCATCAGCCGTCCACTGTCCGGGCTTTTTCTGGTTGTAAAAAATTTTCTAAAAAACTGGAATTTGGGTCAGGGGTCCGTTACCGGCTCAAGTCGGTCCTCAAAACTTTTCAGCCCGATCGGACAGATTTGGGCGAGGTATGGGGTCAAAATGTGTATTTTGAAGAATGGATTTTCGAGATTTTGGCGATCTAGGCGAGTGGGGTATCATTTTCCACTAAATTTTGGACGCTGAATCCAATGAAATGGGTTCCAGAACGATTGGTACCCACCGGAAGAAGTCATGGGTATCTATCTACCCATTTTGTATATGAGTTTTCGAGATTTCTGATACCTAGGCCTGTGGAGTATCATTTTCCTCTAAATCTTGGACGCTGGATCGATTGGAATTGGTCTGGGACCCACCACATCCGCTGTGTCCATTTTTCCCATGTTGAGGAAATGAGTCTCCTGGTCCGAGGAATGTCCAACCCGTGTGAAGTAATTTGCAGCGTTTTTCTCTGCTGGCATGCTCAAGTACCATTGCATCCTTCCTTGCACACCCTTTCAAAATTCTCCAAAAAAGGGTGACTCACTCTTAATCCCACAGTTCTCTATGATTGTTCACCTCTACCTACATCTTCCCATTAAGGAGATAACCTCGATGTGATCAGACTTGTCTGAAGAGCTACCAAGTGACGCACACCCATACCGAGGCACTATTCAAATTATCTCAGAAAGTTTGGTATAAAGTGATGATTTTCATTCCATAATAGATATGGCCACCTATTTCGCTTTGGTCTATGATAGAATCGAGTGTGAGTCTGATACATTAAATCATAATATGTGCTCGACAATCTCTCCATTCCTCGCGCATGTTTGCAAATACCGTTTCCCCAACGAAATAACATTAAGGGCAGACGTGGGGCGCGCCCCGCGCGATGTCCCTTTTTCACCAAAATTCCTCCCATACGCTCAATTCTGTCAATAAATTAACAAAAATTTCCCTAGTTGATAATCAATAGTTACACAACAAACCTGCGTTGTCGGATCATCAAAAAATTACTGTGGGCCGGCGCCGCAAAATCGAGAACATAGAGGTGCATTTTCACCTTCAGGAACAAGCCAATTGCTTATTTTTCAACCGATTTCATTTTTTCTTGAACGCACTGTTTATTACATCCTATTCTTCCATATAAGCTTTTGAAATAATTGAGAAATAAATCTACTGGTCTGCACGAATTTTTATTCTTATCAAGTCAGAGGGAGATAATGACATCTCCCAGTGTAGTCATCAGGAACGAGGAAAAAAAAAATCCTTAGCTTAGGTTGTTCTTCTACTAACTACCAACACAAGAAAAAAAAAATCTTTGAATTATCTTCACTCAATCCCGAGATATCCGTTCCTAAAGCTGGAAAAACGTGATTAGTGGTAAGCGCGTTTTTCTAAACCATTCCTAGAGCGAGGAAGCTCGGTGGACGCGCTGCGGGACGCTGTCTTTAATAATATCCTTCGTAATATTTTTTATTCCAATTTCGTTGGGAATGCCAACACTGTAATACTTCTTCTTCAGTTTTGAATCTAGTTATCTGATAACATTATTTACCTAGTTGTTGTGACTTTTCCGGGCTTTCGAATTTGGATTAGCGTTTGATTGAAAATTTTCATCATGCCGCGGTGTAAACCTACTTTCAAAAGTCGAAAAGGCAGTAAGCCTGTTTGGTGTCGCGATGTTGATAATGTGGAAAATGTAAGAAAGCAACAAAAGCAGGACAAGAAGTCCTCAATCGCCAGGAACAAAAAAATCACAGAAATGGATTGATGGTGAGTGTTTCTATAACTTGTAGGGAATGCGGCTCGCACGAAACGTTTGCCAATTCCGCAAAAATTGGCAATAATGTTTATGACATAAACGTCAGATTCACTTACGCCATGCGTGTGATTAGCCATGGAGAAAAAAGTGCAAAATCCTTTTGTGGCACTATGAATTTGTCGCCACTAGAAAGCGGCTGGGGGGAACGCTAGCAGAGCGCGAGGAGCAGCCTGCCTATGCTTCAGGCTCTCACTAAAAATATTTGCTGAGGTATTTATACATGTTCTAATATATCAAATTTCAAGGAGATTCTCTAGTTTTTTTAAGTAAAAAAACCCAAAATTGATATTTTGGTCAAAATTCGCTCCACGTCTGCCCTTAACGAAGAACACTCAGTTTAGGAATAAATAATTAATAAACAGCGAGTTACCAATACTGAGAAAAACTACTTACAAACTGCCGTAAATTTAATGGAATACAACCCTTGTCCTAGCACGGAAACCAATTGTCTTGAAGAGTAGAAGTGAAGACGAGTTACGATGTTTAATCACTTCCTCAATCTGAAAATTATACTACTAGAACTAGGTGGGTATTAAGACATCCATCTATTTTGCCTTGTGTACGGTCCGTACAGCTCTCGAGACGGGAGAGAAACCGCTAGTGGATGAATAAATCCGGTGTTCGGAGCGTGGAAAAGGGAGGAAGGAGTGAGTAATGCAAATCACAACGGAGGAAACTCGGTGTAGTTCTATTACAACTGCGTTAGCTCGGTTGGAATGCAGATTTAGGTCTATAGTTTGAGAATGGTACGAGGCAGGAGTCATTGTTCCGAGGATGATAAAGCCAGTGGCGTTAATTTATTATGGGACGCGAACACTCCCCGAACGCATCTTGAGCATAACAATAATTATAGAACACAAACTCACCTGGGTCTTCCTGTTATATCTCTATTTTATATTGGATATTACTATGATGGATTGAAAACAATATTAGAAGAAAAATCTGCAGCCAGAACCGTTGGCATTCATATGCTACAAACTAACAATTCTGGCGAAACACGTCAGCCATCATCATCTGACAGGCGAGAGACAGGTGGAGATTCTCATCAGGGTCTGCTGAATCTAAACTGACTATGGTTAAGGAGATGAAAGAGCAATGTTAACACCACAAGGGACTTCGCAACTAAAGATTGGCCAGTTTGTTTCAAATTCAGACAAAAACAACATTGAATCCATGTAATGCAATGGCAATGGCTTAACGTTTTGTCATTCTATGTGGATCTAGACCGTTTAATGTGATCAGATAACAGATAAAACCAATCGATTCAGTGACTGCTAGGAGATCTGAAACTGAAAAACACCAGTTGGATTTTTTGCCAGTGCAAATGATCAGATGCATCAAACAGCTGATATCATTGAAGAAGTGCTTGAGCAAAGGAAGGTCTGTACAGGCATATTTCTAGATGTTAACCAAGCATTTGACAAGGTCTGGCATGAGGACCTTGAGCTCAAACTGAAGATGTTACCAATCAGTAAGTTGACTTGTTCAGATTCTTCTAGAAAGATACATTTGCATCAAGCCGTTTGATGCCTATTCTAGTCTCGTAAAAATCAATTATGGTACCACAAGGGTGTTTGTTAGACACACTCTTATATCCCGCACATGAGCGTTTACCGGAGACCATTGGCAATATTTTTGCAATATTCGCTGACGACCTTGCAATCTTGGCCACTTGGAAGGGGGCAATGACAAATCCACCAGCCAACCCAACTAATCAACATCCAAAATTAGTTGTCAAATGTCAAATGGAGGCAACTCTGTTGTGCCATCCAACATAAAAATGTTGAAAACATGTAAATGATTAGAGAAGAGAAAGACGGGCAGGGAAAATCCGAGCAAGGAAACCCTGCACATGCACAAACATGCCTTGCGTAACCAGCAACCTCCTACCAGGATGACAAGGCGAGAATTCACCCCTCTCCAGACTATATGAAGGCCTACACAGGCCAATGGCATTTTCCGTTAGTCAAACTCACCACTGGTAAATTTTCCGAATGTTTGATGAGTGGTGGAATCTTTTACTTTGCCTCCAACAGATTAACACATATCAAAATAACTTCGCTCCACTGGTGACCTCTAACCTTGCTTGGACCAGCAGGTTATAAAATGTTTGCACCTCAAACTCAAATGAGGCAGAGTTCGTACATGTGGACTTCACAAACTGGAAAATCAACTATATTTCAACTCTTCTTAAAATTTTGCAATTTCGTACCCAAATGACAGTCGGCCAAGACGCTAAAGGCCAAGCTCAGGTTGAGGGAACACCCGAAGGAAATGTTATTCATTCTTCCTTTATGTATTGAAGATTTCAATAATTAAAGAAATTAGTACATAATTTAAATGTGTAAAAACACAGTAGGTTGATGATACAATGGGCACTAATGGCCCCAAATCTTCGAAATGGCAACTCATAATCGTGAAAGATGGAAACCTTGTTGAAATTAGCGCCAAACTAAGCACATCCCACGGGAGTTAAGGAGTGAAGTTGCTCAACTGTCTCACTCAGAGTTGGAACGCATCGGTTAGAACGGACCTCAAGTATAACTCTGTTATTGCCATAGCGACCCGACGAAGTTGGACGATCCAACTTTCCTTCGATCGTACTCAGCTCGGTCATCCTACATATCAGTTTGTTCTAAATACAGTTTCTGTTTGGAACTGCGGAGCGTGATTGATGATATTCGACATGACGTTTGCGTATCCAAACTCGAGCGGGGAATCGAGACTCGAAAAGCGGCCGATATATGATCTCTGGATTGATTTCTCCTCATATTAGACCAGCAATACTGAAATTCACGTGATATGAACACTGCGACCTGAGTGGGGTTTTAAAGCTGAATGACACCCCAAAAATCACGTCACAATCATCTATTCCCTGACATAATTTGAAAACGCAAAAAATGATATCAAAACGGTGGAATTTGGTCTGAAAAATTCTTTGGAAACGTATTTTCAAATTAGGTATGCATTTCCGCACATTCTCCTCGCTCATGACTTTTCAATCAGCGGTCACCCATCTATGTAGTTACCACGCTCAACGCTGCTCAACATCGAAGATCAACACGGATCTGGTTGATTCATGCACGACTTTATGCCAATAACCTATACAATTTTCAGTATTCTTACGTAATGAATCCTTACGAAATGTTTTTGAGTAGGTAAAACAGTCTCGTGTTCATCATTCGTGCCATGAATGGAATTATCCTTTCCTTCACTTATAATTGATACATTTCTCAACATCAAACAACCCATGTGTTGAGTTTCGTGGAAGTACATTGTCTGAAAAGAGAAGCCAAGCAAATGGTGATATACACGTAGAGAAGTAATTTTCCCAAGTTGAGAGCGTTGAGAGCATAATTTAAAAGGGATTGTAGGAGACTTATGACGGCCACTTAGCGAGCTAGGAGTTTCATTTTATTCCGCGAATCTTCACGTCAACTCATTCAACATTTGTGCTTCGAGAGGAAGATACCTTCTACGAATAAAACAGGAGGATAACGGTTTAGTTTTCCTCTCAAACCCGCTCATCGTCGACTCATTAAACGTCAATGTTAACAGTGTTGAGCCTAATGAGTAATTTTGGATATGAAAACGCGTACCTATCTCATTTAGGCAGAAATATTTCTGAGAAGAAATTAATCTTTAACGGTGTTGAGTGACCAAACATGGACATACCTCGGCTTAAACGTCCATGAAAATATAGAAATAAATTTTGTTTGCGAGACTTTTTCAGAAAAACCCAACTTTCTGGGAAAAAAAACAGTAAGCCACCGCAAATGGCACAGGAAACGAGAACATTGACGTAAAATTTTAAAGCTGAGTTGTTCATAAAATTTATAAATGTAGTAAGCACAGCAATTGCACGGTGACGTGTTACCGCGTTAATCGCAGGGCTGCCAACCTCATAAATGACTTTAAGACAGGGTGAGTTTTACAACGGATTCGTGACAGAATGTGCCCTTGCTAAATGGCTTTGTTTTCAAGTTATTGTACTTCTAAGATGTTTTTCGTGACTTTTACCATGGAGGTGGAATCAGTTAATTTCTATATAGTTCTATATCAGCTATCTATATCTAGTCTGTATCAGCTTTCTATATAGTTATCCATATAAACATGTTAAAGAAATTCAAGTCACTCAAAAGTATTGAGGGTTTTTGAGGGCATGTGCTGTGCGCAGGTCTGGGGCCCGTGTGTGATCATGTGTGACTCAACGTTAAATACAGAAGCAGCCGGGTTCGTCTCTTTTCCGCCAGGGGCCTTCTGACGCTAGTGTCGCGCTCACTTATTAGCTGTTATCAGTCTCAAACCCGCGCGTTTTGAATGATCGCAACTTGAGAATGTTTTCCTAATCATTTCTAAAGATATTTTTGCTACCTCAATGCATGAAAACTTCGAATTAAACGATGCGGGTGCGATAGTAGGATGTTTTGTTCTAAAATTTCCCTAAACACTTTTGTTTATTAGCACAAAACCTATTGGAAACATCCATCATCGTTATTTACCTGACTAATAATTCTATTTTGAGGCTTATATTAATTACTCTCACTCCTTCAGCATATTTCGAAATTTTGTCATCCCAGGTTCAGCTGAACAAAAGCTTTTGTTGCTTAAATAAGTAAGGAGCCTCCTTGGACAGTCCAGGTTGTCAACACGAGAATGGCAGGTAAGTAGAGTAATTAATCAAGTATATAGGTAATATATGATATAATGGTAATTAGGTTGGATGGCACTTTGTCAACACTTGGCAGCTGGGAATCGAGAAAAATGGAATCGCGTGGGTTTGAGACTGATAACAGCTACTGAGTAAGTGCGACACTAGCGTCGGAAGGCCCCTGGTGAAAAACAGGTGAACCCGGTTGCTTTCGCATCTAAGGTCAAGAGATCATGAGTGAATCATGATAGCAAAGCCATTGAAAAAGACAATCAGGTCGTTTTCAATTGACTCCATGAATCGGTCTGCCGCCATTTGAGCCCATCGTCAGAGTGATAAATAATTATACGTTCCAACGTTGACAGAGTTATGTTGGACAATCGCGTGCGACTCGCAGGATAATTGCTATACTGTAAACGACGTCACGAGAAAAAACGGCCTCCCTCGAGCGTACCAGGTATTATGCACATTAATTTACTTTATACAATCTCTGGAGACTGACAAAATTATACACTTCAGGTTCGGAATATACAAAAATTCTAATTACTGAAGCTTTCACCAGTCTCATTTAGATGAATTGTTGATGGCGGAGTGAGGGGGAAGGGGTGATTAGCGTGAGCGGGGAAGTCGGTTGTCGGAGCTTTTAATTGATATTGTTTGAGGAGGTGGAGTGGGGGGTTAAGGGAGAGGATTAAGGGGTGTGAGGGTGAGTTGGTGTGTGCACTTATTAGGCTGGTAGTGT
>CM033998.1:54267048-54309437 GCA_019603395.1 Cyrtorhinus lividipennis | reverse complement strand
AGATGGTAACGGGATCCACGAAATTGAAGAACAAGGCCGCGTAGAGTCCGTGGGGGCAACTCACCGAAAGTGGGAGACATTACACCACCGTAATACAGGGCAGCACTTGGGAAGTCGGTGGTAACTTCGTCGGAACCGTAGTCAAACTGGATGATCGAGCCGGCAACGTGGCGGTTTGTTTGGGTAGAGGAGCGGGCTTCTGGTTTTTGGAAGGCAGTTTGCTGCCAAATGCCCTGGTTCTCCGCCAAGAGTAGCCATGTCTTGGGCTCCGAAGGTTGATCCGCTGACAGCGGCTATGTCCCATCGAGCATCGTAGTACTGCTTTGCTTCATTATGTCCTACATCCTCCAGCCGCCTCCACTGCATTCCAAAGGTGTCCGGAGGGTTACTTTCTGAAGTAGAGATGGGCTCTTTCGGTGCCCCGCGGACAAAAAGCGCTGAGGCCGTTCGTTTGTCCACTCCCGACGTTGGGACTCGTTCAGGTTGGGTTCGTTCGACGCCATCGATGCCGTGGTCAGAAGTCGTTCTGCAAAACCGTCGGATGGGCTCGTCGGGGTCTCGCTGGGCGTCCAGAGTCGTATGGTCGCCTTCGGGACTTTCCTCGCCATACCATGCTAGTATGGCTTCTTCACGTCGGTACGGGGTTTCGCCAAGACCATCCGGAGGAATCGATTGGGCTCCACCTTAGGCGGGGGCGAAGGAATCGCAGTCTATTGTGCTCGTTCAAGCTCTTGGGTTGCTTGCTCCCTTCCTGGAAGAACCGGAGCCGTGATAGCATAGCTCATCAGGTTCCATGGGCGACTTCCATAAAAACCAAACACGGGACGCGGGAACAATGCCGGAGGCCGCAGGCTCGCGGAAAAGGCGCCCAGTTTGTTCATCGCTTCCGTTCACGGCGGTTTCATCATGGCTTCTGCCACTCGACTGATGGCTTACTGTTTCGTTTGTGCATGGTCGCGAAAATCACTGTTGCACAAAAAAGAAACTAAATAAAAAGAATTAACGAATGATAGATCACTTTCTGGCGCAACAAGGACCGATAATTCCCCACGAATCGAAAGGAACTTCCCAGTTGGTAAGTGCTAGGGACGGGTCCGGAATCGGATGGCAATTGGAGCTGAAGGCTCGTCGGAACAGTCCAGGCCAGACCGCGGGACAGGTGGATCGGACAGAGGGCATCGGAACAGTCCCGGCACAGACCCGGGGACAGTCTCGGAACAGAGGGCCTCGGAACAGGTCCCGGCAAAGACCCGGGACAAGTCTCGGAACAGAGGCTTACACGAGCGTGATGATGCGAGATAAAGGAGCCATAGTTAAATTAAATTTTTGATTATGGAAGAGAAGAAAATGATACGGATTTGAAGTTAATTGCTCCCACTCGCTTCCTCACACTGGGGACGATTTGTTTGCTTCTTACAAGTTAAATTTCAGAATTATAACTAGCACAATGTAAATTTCGAAGATTATCAAACGCGACCCCCATTCCTTCAGAGCTTTTTATCACAATATTCGCATGGTCACGATCACTTGTTGTGGATGTGGCATACGACAGAACTCGAGGATTTCTGAAATATCCCACGCTTGCACCAAAAGAATTGAACCGCCGTTTCACATAACGGGCTGGGGATCCAGAAATAGACCTGGCGAATAAATTAGTGGGAGACTAAGACTTTCACTTACCGTTCGGAAGGTCGGCAGACGGTCGGTCATAGATCCAAGTAAACCTGAATGACAAAGCTATGAGGAATGGGGTTTCGTACGTGAAAGGCAAGAGTTAAATATTGGTTTGTAATAACGCAATTGGTTCGAAAATAGGAAATAAGGAATGTCTCGGACCGAGAAGGATACTGACTAGGACTTAATCTAATTAGTGACGTAGGCAGAATGTGAAGGCTGAAGGCCAATGGATTTACGAGGTAGAGAGGAAGGCTCAGGAGTGTTTGATTAGAATAACGGAGAAAAAAACAGTTGTTTGCTAATGTTGCTCCCCTAAACTCCCTTTGTTTTTCTACACAGACAAAATACTCATACTACGGTTACCAAGTGACAATTTCTACGATCTCAGCTTTCTTAAGACTAAACGTCAGGGGCTTGGGCCAGATTTAAGGAGTCGACTTCGACGTGCCTAGGGTTCGAGACAGAATATTTCGCCACTTACGTGCACCAACGACCTTTGGATGGGGGGGGGGGAAGGGGACACAGCGGTGATGTGTTCTTCGCGATTGCTCGGCTTCGGTCAGGGGAACGCCGTCCGGTCGGAGGAGGGCGAGGCTCTTCCAACGGAGGTCGACGACTGGCGGTGTGGTGGAAAACCCAGGACTATTGGCGTCGGTGGACGAGCGAACGAATCAACAATCGGGTCCGACGGGGGATTTTCAGTTCGTAATAGGGGTCCACTTTACGGGATAGGAATTGGCTGATCTCCCAATTCCCGAGTTCTCAACCTGACGGAACCACGATACGATCGTTCCTTCAGGTCCCTTTCACTCACTTCGATTTGTCCGGTTCACTTCGCCCGACGTCTTTGTTCCGGTTCACTTCGCTTCGATTTTCCGCTCACTTGGATGTCACGGTTCACTTCGATGGTGTTCAGGGTCACGTGGATGTCCGGTTCACTTCATGTAGGGTGTCACTTGGATGTCCGTCACTTCGATGTTCCGGTTAACTTGGTAATGTTCGGTTCACTTCGATGTTTTGTTCCGGGTCCCTGGATGTCCGGTTCATTCGATGTTCGGGGTCACTGATTTGTCCCGGTTCACCTCCGATGTTCCGGGTCACTGGAGTTCGGTTCACTTCGATGTCCCGGTCACTTGGATGTTCCGCGGTCACTTCGCTCAATGTCCCGGGTCACCTCGCTTCGATGGGTTCCGCGGTCACTTCGATGTCCCGGTTCACTTACTCCGTTCCGCGAACAGAGATTTCTACATTTCTTCTAGTGATTCGGATTACGACTGGGGGATGTTTCTCGGTCCTTGTCCGCCGTCACGTCGGCCTTCCCCTTCTACTCCGCCATGGGTGTCTTGCGGCCGGCCATCGGCCTACCCAATCAAAGACGGGCACGCATTCCGCCCCAGGGGAGTTAGGCGTTTGGAGGGGAGAGGGGTCGTTCCGTCCCCCGCCGCCGATGTTCTTGGCGGGCGCTTGAAAATTGCGCCCCGTTACTGGCTGATTAAATTTACTTTGAGCTTGTTATTAATTACTTTCACTTCGTTAGCATAGTTCAAAATTGTGTCATCTCAAGTTTAGCTGTACACAAGTCTTTTGTTGCTCAAAATAAGTAGGAGACCCTTTTTTCGACAATCAATGCCATTAATGCAGAACTGGTAGGTAATAAACAGAATTTCGTTTCAAGAAGTTTTATTTATTTCTTCTTTCTAGTTATATTTCCACTTTTCCTATGTATGCCAAACACTAAAATAGGCATTTTAAAGACAAGATAATATGACATGAAGAACTAAAAACCTTGAAGAATCAAGTAGATAGGTAATATATGATATAATGGTACAAATAATAACTTTGTCAACTTACGGCCACTCGGAAACGAGAAAAATAGAATCGCGCTGGTTTGATACTGGTAACAGTGCTTTTGAGGTAGTGCGACACTAGCGCCGGAACTTCCCTGGCGGGAAAGAAGCAAACCCGGTTGCTTCTGCATCTATGGTCGAGTACATTTTCCCCTAAATGTATTCATGATATTATTTGAGCGTTGCTTGTTGATTTTTCTTACGTCATATGACTTCTTGTACCGACACATGATTAACAACCAACTATTGGCAATTAATTTTTGTAAGAAATGTTTATTTTTTAGTAAAGTAAAAGTAATGAACAGGTTCAAGGCAATTTAGGCAATAATCTTGAAACTATGGAGAGAATCAGGGAACTCTTTGAGCATCGGGGTGGGATATTTGCACAACTTTTGGAAATGAATCTACTGCCGAATGTCAAACAAGACGAAGAACTCTGTTGGGAAACAGGGATGGAAGAAAGTTGGAAAAGACAGGAGAATGGCGACGAGGTTCAACAACCACTGACAACTGGTGAAGGGAGTTTCTACACAGCATTAGTCCCTTGCTTGAAGCCATGCGAGAACATCCAACAGAAAAAGAACGAAATTTTAAAACATCTCAGTCTTGAAAACCTGTTGATGGTTGACTTGAGGATATGCATGTACGTCGCAGCCTGCAACAACGTCCAGAATCAACCAGCTCCAGTACACGTCGTGGAGGATACACCAGAAAGTATGCAAGCTCTAGTTGCGATCAACGTTACCATTCACCGGTAAATGTATTGAGAAAATACCTGACTGCGTACCACGCCCCGTTGAACGACCACATCGTCAGCGTAATCCATTGGCTGATAGTGACGTTGAGGCAACCAAAATTGGTGGGCGTGCCTGTGGTCAATTTCGACTCTGTGTTCCAAAAAATTGAAAACGTTATAAATGTGCAACCACCGACTCATCTGGTGAAAATAATGGTAAATAACACGTCGTCGAATAATCTGCATTGGCAAGCGTCGAAAGGCAGCCAGACAACAAAATTTGCTTTTTACGGATTAAAAATAGAACACTTGCACTCCTTGGTGCATTTGGGATTGTACCCATTGCAAAAAGAACACGGACCTCACGGCGTGGGGATTTACTTGTCGTCAGACCTGCAAAGTTGCTTAGATAGCTGCTCACCCAATTGGGTTTGGGGAAAAAGTCTGATTGGCACTCGAATGCAAGCTGTGGCCATCGTCGAATTCATCGCCAACCATCCAAAAGTCGTCAGGTATCGGGATGGCAAGATTCATCCGTCAGGCAGAGCATACCACTTCTTCGTACCGCACACCAATCTTATGCAGACGCGATACATATTGATATACGTGAAAGAGACGTCGTCGTCACAGATGGACGCTGAGCAACTTTTGTTGAAACACAAGAGGAAACGTTTGTTATACATTTCTGCACTTGTTTCCGCGTACGTGTCTACTTGCGTCGTCAGTTGGCTGGTTCTCAAAGTCAATCCGGATTCGATTTTTTCCACGATCTTCAGCAGATTGAGGAGTAACCGGTTGACTGCTCCGTTCGCGCTGTTGATGCATCCCTTGTCTGAAGCACGATTCCTCGGCAGTTTCTAGCTGAAGATTATCCTCTGAAAGCAAAGAATATTGCGGAAACTCTTCCATTTCGGATTCGAGTGATGAACTGAATATAAAACTCTGCAAATTGTTCAAATATCGTTTGTTATTCAAAGTGGTTTTGGCTCGCGTGGAAAGCATCGGTCTCTGGAGATTTCATGCACCTTCCTACTTTGAGAAAACTATGCCAGAGGGGTTGGTTATGATTCAGGCCAGGAGCATGGGTGTGGGGAGTGTCCCGGACTCATTCCAATCGATTCAGCGTCCACAATTTTGTCGAAAATGATACCCCACACGCCTATGTACCAGAAACCTCGAAAACCCACTCTTGAAATGGGTAGGTAGGCACCCATTTGGACCATAACCTCTTCCTGTAAGTGCTAATCGTTCCAGGGCTCGTCTCATTGGATTCAGCGTCCAAAATTTAGTGAAAAATGATACCCCACACGCCAATATCGCCTACAATCTTGAAAATCCATTTTTTGGAAAGCACATTTTGTCCCCCCCCCCCCCCCCCAATCTGGTCCAAAAAGTTTTGAGGACCAACTTGAGCCGGAAATGGGTCCCTGACCTAACCGGCGTGGACGGTGTACGGACCTTTTGGTTGGTTATTCCTGGAATAATCAACCTATTTTGGCGATTGGCGCCCTTTGGGAGAGGTTATGTGTCAAAATGGCTCTATCTACTTATTTTGAATATGTGTTTTCGAGATTTTTTTGTACCTAGGCGTGTGGGGTATCATTTTCCACTAAATCGGGAACGCTGAATCCAATGAAATTGATCCGGGAACGATTGGCGCTCTCTGGATGAGGTTATGGGTCAAAATGGATATCTATCTACTTATTTCGAATATGTATTTTCGATATTTCTGGTACCTAGGCGTGTGGGGTATCATTTTCCACTAAATTTTGGAGGCTGAATCGATTGGAATGAGTCCGGGGCGCTCTACAGTCACTGTTTTTCCCATACTCATGCTCCTAGGAGAAATCAACCCTTGTGGAAGAATTTAAGCATTTCCTTCTTCTTTTAGTACGTTTCCACGTGAACGCAATCTCCCTGTAATAAACCACTGCGGAACAATTTTCAACACTTTATATTGTTGGTTTCCTGTAATTTTATTGCTCGTTATTAGGACAAATTCAACATCTGGCAATCTCGGACCACAAATGTTAAAGGGACATCTTCGTCAATATATTCAACGTATTTTTACCAGTCACGTGCCATCTTTTGTAATGACGGTTCGGAAGATCATCGATCACGACTGTTTTGATTCGAGGGGAGACAATCCTTTTTGAGTCGTCGCTTTCTAACGGGGTCTCTAACGTCATCATGGCATCTGTGTTCTGCTGCTCGTTGGCTCTTGTTACTTCCCTGATGATGCCTCTTATACAATTGCGTCCCATGAATGATTGTCTAGAAGCAGCTCTCGTTGAATCATCGCTAGTTTTTTTCGTTATTTTTTTTACATGTGACGTTGAAAACTCATCAAATGTATCTTTCTTTACTTATATGGTTGCACATTCGTCTGGATAATTCATCATAATTGACGCAATTGTACGTCATAACTATTAAGCTACTCAACGCATTACAGCTAAGATATAACCTACCTCGTGTTAATCGCATATTTCTAGAAATTAAACCTCACGACATCAGATCGAAAATTGTGATCCCCACCCTATTATGCGATTAGTAGTATTGCTAACTAACTGAATTGCTGCCAATTCAAAAGCATACGGTTTTTGGTCTAGTTTCGTTTAGCAACGAGCGCTCATCAACGAGCATAGTTTCTTCCCTTTTGTTGTTTTCATCTCATTTTTCCATTCTCACATCTCACCTGTACCTAATACTATAATGATTGGAAAGATTAGAAGGAAAGGTGAGCCAACTATTTGGGCAATTGCTTCAACGTTTTTGGGTCATTTGGGGGTCGAGTTTGGCTCCTTGTAAAGCCACCCAATATCAATTATAATTATTGAACACCCAAAAATGCGAATTTGGGAGTGAGCCAACTATTTGGGCAATTGACTTGACATAAAACAGTCCAGTTTGGGTTCCTTGTAAAGCCCCTGATCACCTAATATCAATTCCAATGATTGAATACCCAAAAAACGCCGCAAATTCTTACACAGGGGTTGGGTATTATTAAATATTAAATAAAATGGGGAAAACAGTTGATGTGACCCCAGGCCAATTCTAATCGATTCATGGTACAAAATTTAGTGGAAAATAATACCCCACAAGCCTAGATCGCCAAAAATCTCCAAAATCCATTTTTCAAAGTACACATTTTGACCCCTACCCCGCCCAAATTTAGTCCGATCGGGCTAAAAAGTTTCGAGGACCAACTAGAGCCGGGAACGGACGCTTGATCCAAATCCAGATTTTTAGACAATTTTCCACTACCTAAGTCGGCGTGGACGGCGGACGGACATTTTATTATTTTTATCCTTTTTTTTTTTTTTTTTTTTTTTTGACAAATCGGAGAGATTGACTTTTTAAATGAAAACAAGTTGATTATTCAAGGAATAGCCAATCAAAATGCGAGTTTTGGGTGGGCAATGAATTTGATTGCTTCTTTTGTCATGAATGCTGGAATGAATAATATTACCAACGTTTATGAGATTCTGATTGAGTTCCAAATAATGCTAAAGGGGGGGGGGGGAAGGTCGGAAATTCATACAGCATAATGCCTGATGCCTGATCATAATGACTGATTCGGTGAATAAACGTTCTAGGCAGTTCACCGATCAGAATACGAGAATCCCTGTACACCAGGCAGTTGATCGGAGTGTTCTTAGGTCAGGTCAGGTTACATAATTTCTTCTCGACGAGGATGAGTCAAAAAGTAGTGGGAGGATCGTTCGGAGATGCTCCTCGTATTAAAGGCATTTCTTTCTGTCTCCTCATTTCGCCTTTCCCTCGCTTGCTCAGGCGTTCAAGTCCCCTTTTCTTGCATCATCGACCGTTAGAACGGCACTGGCTACAACTACCAGTACCAACCCGGACAATGGTAGCATCAAATTGACTTCTCCGATGATGTAAAGCAGGTTTACGAGCATGTACGTACTATGGAAAATAGGTAGTAAAAATTTGTTTCGCAATTGAGAGAGACAACAATGCAACGTTCGGTACTGGATTTTGACGACTCTATTCTCACCCGAGAATCTTAATCGTTCATATCACTTTTTTTTAAATGCATTTATTTTTTATATTTCAAACATTACATAGAATATTAACACGGTCGCTGCGGAATTGTTGAGCTCGTTTGAGCAGCTGTGCGGGAGTCATCTGAAATAGGAACGCGCCAGGTGCGTGCGCCGCATGTGAAATGAAATTTGAAGCGAGCTCCTAACCCAGTGCGGCTATAGCATGAAATATTTACCTTGGAGCATACTACTTGCACCGAAGTATTTTGTGTACTTAAGCGAAGCACTGAAAGAAATCTTGAGGCGGGAACGCTGAAAACGATGCAAAATGGCAAGAAAACTCCAAATCAGTCCCATATTTCGGACTTATTTTTTTGCATCTTAGCAACACCCCAGCTGACTCCGACGTTTACGGTACTTTCAGAAGGTTCAAAGCTGGCGCGGGAAGTTGAAATATGTTCCATTTCACTTTCTGGTACATACTGGAGGAGCGATCTGAAGTGAAGGCTGCCTTCACGCGCTAGGCGCGTGTGACGCACACAGATTGGAACAGAGCTCACGCGCTGACGATCTTGGAGTGTGGGGTATCAACTTGCACTAAATTTCGGATGCTGAATCCAATTAGATGGGTCCCAGCACGATTGGCACCCACCAGTGGAAGTTATGGTCAAAATGGTTTGTTATGGGTATCTATCTACCCATTTTGAATAAGTGTTTTCGAGATTTGTGGTACCTAGGCGTGTGGGGTACCGTTTTCCACTAAATTTTGACCTTGAATCGATTGGAAATGTTCCCCCATGTTGAAGAAATGAGTCTCCATTCGCCTAGACCGAGGGATAACCTAACCCTGTGAAATAATTTGGAGCATTTTACTCATACACTCCCAAAATGTGAGCCGTTTGGGCTAAAAAGTTCAAAATTTTGGAGTTTTGATCGTGAAATTATGCAAAGTGTCAAATCTTGGGAATTTGGCCGCTGGCATGAACAAATTAGTTGATTATTCAAGGAATAACCAACCAAAGATGAACGTCGAAACGGAAGAAATCAAATAATCCTCCTCAAATCGGTTGGCAGGCGATGTATAGAATTATGAATTGTTCGAGTGCATCACTGGAATTAGGGCCCGAATTGAATATGAAATCGAAACCTGTTAGACAGCTCATTTTGGTCCACGTCACCTCCTCCGCAGGCATAATAAAGCGAATCAGAGCTAATGTCATTTCGGACGCCTTTCCAAATCTCAAAGATGAAGCGTCTGAAATACCTTTCCAAAAAAAAAAAAAAAAAGAAAAAAACCCTCAATGCGATTAGTGTCTCAAGGCTGGTAGTTGAAAGACAGTAGCAACGCAGGTTCATTTCGTAGGCTGTCCAGCTCAAGTTGCGTTTCTTCCTTCCGTTTTTATGGGAATTCGTGAGCGCGTCGGAGTCCTCTCAAAATTATCTTGCAATCGTGAAAGCTTGCGATGTGATATTTGTGTGTCATCACAGTAAATCCGCCGGCCAACTAGGCAATCGGTGTCGTGCTACCGTGGATGTTAGGACTCCGAATTTCTTAGAAGCCCTCCATCATGGAGACCCATTTTATTGGATTCAGCGTCCAAAATTTAGTTGAAATTACGAATAACCCCCACACGTTTAGATCGCCAAAAATCGCAAAAATCTATTTTTCGAAATACACATTTTGACCCCTACCCCGCCCTAATTTGGTCCGATTGGGCTGTAAATTTTCGAGGACCAACTACAGCCGGAAACAGATCTTTGACCCAAATTTCAGATTTTTAGAAAATTTTCCACTTCCGAAATCGGCGTGCACGGCTGACGGATATTCGCTAATTTTGATCTAAAAACCTTGATTTTGGGCCAAATTGGAGATATTCGACTTTCAGCATGAAAACATACGTTGATTATTCAAGGAACAAACAACCAAAATGATACAGGACCCATCAAGCAAAACGAGTCGGGTTCTATGTGATCAAATCGGTACCTACGCTCATTTTCGCCCGTTCGGAGTCCTGTTAAGTCACGGTACATAATCCAGTTCCCGGTACATTCCGAGCCGTTCTCGCCTAACACAATAGAACACCTGACAAGAAAGTAGAAAGCACCACCTTGAGGATAGGAATATATTCCCGTCCGGATCAGAACCACTGTCTTATTCAATGTCTCATGTCCGATTTGTCACGTTCCCGAGGCTCTAGTACTTCACATCTGTGATTTTCTTGCACCTCAGGAAACAATATCACCTTCGTTCGCATCCATTCGCGATCCTCTGGTTTTCTAAGCTTGAATAGGCACGCTTGACTTGTTTCGCTTTTTCGAAGAACATTGATTTTCCCAATCACCCGTAACTTGCCGCAACACTTGCTTTTGTGGGCATTTGACAACCGTGAGCTGGACTAGGCTTTTTATCGAGTAAAAGTTGATTGCTTGACGTCGACCTCCATTGATACGAATCTTCTTCAGATTGATTGTAGTTGCTTATTTTGCCGAAACCCGTCACCATCTTCATACAGTTTGGTTTGGTCGCGGAGGATCGACCATCACCGATCGGCCCCAAAATTTGTTTCTGGACGTTTCATCATGTCCATAATGCATCATTCTGAGTTACACCGCAGAATGATATCAATCGCAACAGCTGATTGAGTGAGTTACTATCAAGATGATAAGCATAACATGGATGCTCTAAATTCCCTTACATAATTTAGGAACTCAAGGTTCCTCCATTCCAGAACATTTTCGGAAAACCACACACAAAATGTTCCTAAAATCCTCGGACCAGGCGCAAGGAGACTCATTTCTTCAACATGGGGGAAATGGGGGAAACAGTAGGTGTGGCAGGTCCTTGACCCATTTCAGTCAATTCAGTGTCTGAAATTTAGTTGAAAATGATACCCCACACTCCTAGGTGCCAGAAATCTCGAAAACATATTCGAAATAGGTAGGTAGGCACACATTTTGACCCATAACCCCATCCAGAGGGCACCAATCGTTCCGGGACCCATTTAATTGGATTCAGCGTCCACAATTTAGTGGAGAATTATACCCCACACGCCTAGATCACCAAATATCTCAGAAATGTTCCCTATTTTCTGCAATTTTAAAATCATACAATTTTCAACTTTCTACAAATGCGTGGATGGCGAATGGACTTTTGGGTTTAGGTTGGTTATTCCTTGAATAATTTTGGTCAGGGACCCGTTTTCAGCATAGGTTTACAAAACTTCTCAGTCCAATCAGACTAATGGTGGGGGGGGGGGGGGTTGTTGGTTGTCGAAAAGTGGGTTTTTTAATGAATGGAATCATTTTCTACTAAATTTTGGACGTTGAATCCAATGAGACGAGTCCGAGACAATTCACACACATTTTTGTTCCCCATTTTCTCCATGCGCCTGGAAAGGCCCTTTTTCCAAGAAACAACTAAACCCTGTTAATGAATTTGTAGCATTTTAAAATATTTGGTCATCCATGGTGCCCTCTGGATGAGGTTATGGGTCAAAATTGGTACCTACCTACCCATTTCAAATATGCGTTTTCGAGATTTGTGATACCTGGGCGTGTGGGGTATCATTTTCCACTAAATTTTGGACCCTGAATCGGTTGGAATGGGTTTGTGACCCGCCACACCCACTGTTTCCCCCATTTTCCTCGTGTTGAAGAAATGAGTCTTCATGCGCCTGGTCCGAGGAATAACCAACCCCTGGGAAAGAATTTACTGCGTTTTTTTATAGGCGTTTCAAGGTGTCTAGATCAAAATTAAAGAATGTCCGTCAGCCATTCTCACCGATTTTGGTAGTAGAAAATTTTCTAAAAATCTGAAATTTCGGTCAGAGAACCGTTTTCAGCTTTAGTTGGTCCTCAAAATGTTTCAGCCTGATCAGACCAAATTTGGGGGAGGTAGGAGTCAGAATGTGTATTTCGAAATATGGATTATCGAGATTTTCGGCGATCTAGGTGTAGGGTATAACTTTCCACCACATTTTGGACGCTGAATCGATTTAATGAGTCTCCAGGCTCCTATCAAAATAAGTAGGTGCTCAGTAAACCCATACCCCCCCAGTGGGCACCAATCAGTCTGGGACCCATTTCAACGGATTCAGCGTCCAGAATATAGTGGAAAATGATACCCCACACGCCTAGATCGCCGAAAATCTCGAAAATCCATTTTCAAAAAGCTCATTTTGACCCTTACTCCCATTTTCCCTAAACTCAACGTTACCATTTTGGGGGCGGTACCTTTGGTTTTTTTTCAGCAGACCTCAAAGTGCTTAGTTAATCACTCTTATCAGTTATGAGCTAGTCGTAGTGGTCAGCCGATATCGTTTTAATCCGAGTCCCTTTCTGGTCGTGTCTTCCTCAAACCATCTAAATAAACGGAGAAATGTGTCACGTTACAACCTTTATGGCCAACGGTACTTCGCATATACAAAACGTTGACCCGTTACGTGTATCGCGAGTCACAACAAAAGATGCTACATAATTGATGTAATCTTCAGGGTCGTGACCCCCGTTTGCCAGCACCGAGTATAGTATAGGTTAGGGTTGCAGGCCTTCCTCGGAGGGGAGAAAGCGGCGAAATGTATTCGTAATAGGTCGGAAACACGAGTCCGCTCGTTCGTTTATTAATATACAACAGCGTCGTCGTGAGTGAAAATGACTTTCATACCATCTTTTATAGTACGATACGGAAAAGGTTCAAGAGGCCAAAATTTGTCCCAGGATGTTAATCGATCTGAGAAGATTCTTCCGTGAGATTTGATGAATAACACGAGAATCAGAAGAGTGAAGATCGTGTAAATATATTCGTGGTGCATAAGCGGGCAAACGTGAAATGGTTAGTCATCGAAAGTAAGAAATTTAAAGAATAAACGCAGATTCTATCACAGGGGTTGGCTATTTCTTGGTATTTAGCGCATGGAGACTCATTCCAATCGATTCAGCGTCCAAAATTTAGTGGAAAATGATACCCCACTCGCCTAGGTACCAGAATTCTCGTAAACCCACTCTTGAAATGGGTTGATAGATAACCTTTTGGACCCATAACCTCTCCCAGTGGGCGCCAATCGTTCCGGGGACGAAAATGTGCTTATTTTAGACACCTTGAATTGCCCAAAAAAATATTCGGGGCGAACGGGAGAGGTTGATTTTTCTCATGAAAACATAATTATGTTGATTTATTAAAGGAATAACCAACCAAAAACAACCGAAGCTGTTGAATTAGAACCTCTTTTCTGTTATTATTATTGCGGTTATTGAAACCATCAAATACATTCTTGAGGGTGCCGAAAACTGGTGTTCTTATTCATTTTGAAGGAAAATGGCATCTGAATAGCTGACATTGACGAGCTTTATTCTGTTGCCATCCACCGAGACGACGATATTACGCCCGCTTCGACCTACACCCTACATTGAGGAAAATAATTTCTTTTCGGTCTTGGTTTAGAATAGATTCACGACTCATTCATTCATTCAATTCACGATTGTCAAGGGTTTTAGCACTTGAGATATTATATAAGAACCCTGATAAATGCGCACATCCACAAAAACTGGATCTCACTCGAGGTGAAAAATTGTAGAATCTATGTCGAACGATTAGAAGATGAAAAAAAAATGACGTCAGTGGCCCCTGACCCTCCTGAAGACCAAGTTCTCACCTCTGCCGTGAACCCCCCCCCCCCCCCCCCTCTATCACATGGGGTGGCCTAGAGAATTCTGGAGCGGGATGGAAGACCTGCCGAGCATTGGCCCAGTTCTTCTCCACGAAAAGTCCTTGACGGAGAATGCATTTGAAGTAGTGGTTTTTTTCCTAGAGAATGACTTGATTACGCCAAGATATAGCTTTAACGAGTCAAATTGAGAATTTTCCAATCCAGCGTGATCAATTTTGGGGTTGCGCATCTTTGCGTGCTCGCAGAACTGGTTGCGCGCAATCGAAAAACGCTGCAAATTTTTCACAGGGGTTGGTTATTCCTCGGATCAGGAGCATGAGACCTCACTCCAATCGCTGAAAAGTTTCAAGGACCAACTAGAGCCGGGAACGGACCCCTGACCAGAATTTCAGATTTTTGGAAAATTTTCTATTACCAAAATCAGCACGGGCGGCTGCCCCATCCTGTTTGTACTACTCGCCAATTTACTCGGCTACTACCGTGCATTTGTCAGTAACATTTGATTTCTGAACATATGACGTTCTTTTTCACTGTCTCCTCAACTGTTATTTACCGACATAACCGCTAGCGCTATCGGGCCACATGCTAACGTTGATCCAGAATCGCGAGAGGCAAAGGACACTTATCCCTCCCAAGGTTCCTCTTCAGGTTAGATCACCCCTTGTAGCATAGTAGTTAATTAAAGCGTGAAAATGCCAAGAGAAACGTTTGTTCCAAGTGAGATACCCTCATCTCGAAGTAGCTCGAGACCGTGGGAATGAGACTAATGACTGATTATTGGACCGAATGGCGTCATCTCGTTACGAAACTTCAAGTTCACACCTATTGTCTCCACCCGCTAGCCCTTTGTCCGGTTCCTCCATTATTGTTTACAAAAAATTATTCAATTTTTCGTGGCGTTAAACAATAAAAAGTAAAACACACAACAGGTATCAACATCAAGTCGATAAAATTTGGCGTATTCTGGACGTCAAAAACGCTGCAAATTCGTTCAAAAGGGTTGGTCATTCCTCGAACCTGGCGCGTGGGGACTCATATCTTCAACATGAGGAAACAGTGGGTGCGGCGGGCCCCGAACCCTTTCCAATCGATTCAGGGTCCAAAATTCCAGGGTGGAAAATGATAACCCACACGCCTAGGTACCAGAAACCATGAGTGCCCACTCATAAAATGGGTAGATAGATAACCTTTTGGACCCATAACCTCTTCCACATGGCGCCAATCGTCCCTGGACCCGTCTGATTGGATTCTACGTTTAAAATTTAGTGCAAAATGATAACCCAGACACCTAGGTACCAGAAATCTCGAAAACTCACTCATGAAATGGGTAGATAGATAACCTTTTGGACCCATAACCTCTCCCAGTGGGCGCCAATCGTTCCGGGACCCTTCTCGACGACGTATGGTGGACGAAAATTTGCTTATTTTAGACACGATATTACGCTGGCTTTTTGATCCATAACCTCATCCAGAGGGCATTAATCGTTCTGGGACTCATTTCATTGGATTTGGCGTCCAAAATAAAGTGAAAAATGATAACCCATGCGTTTAGGTACCAGAAATCTCGAAAGCCCACTCTCAAAATGGGTAGATAGATTCCTATTTTGACCCATAACCTCTTCTAGTGGGCGCCAATTGTTCCGGGACCCGTCTCTTTAGATTCAACGCCCAAAATTTAGTGGAAAATGATACCCTACACGCCTAGGTATCAGAAATCTAGAAAACACATATTCACAATGGGTAGAAAGATTCTCATTTTGACCCATAACCTCGTCCGATGGGATCCAATCGTTCTGGGACCCATTTCATTGAAATCAGCGTCCAAAATTTAGTGGAAAATGATACCCCACTCGCCTAGGTACGAGAAATCCCAAAAACACATATTCAAAATGGGTAGATAAGTACCCATTTTGACCCATAACCTCATCCAGAGAGCGCCAATCGTTCCCGGAGCCATTCATTTCATTGGATTCAGCGTCCGAAATGTATTGGAAAATGACGCGCCTAAATCGCCAAAAATCTCTAAAATCCATTTTTCACATGTTGACGCCTATCCCGCCAAAAATGGCGCGGACGATGGACGGCGGACGGACATTTGACTTTTTTAATCTAGACACTAATCCAGAAAATAAATTTTGAGCCGACTATGAGAGATTGACTCTTTGCATGAAAACATAGCTTGATTGTTCAAGCAATAACCAACCAAAAGAAGGCGCATTAATTAAATTGTTCCTGATTGGTCATTCTACCTCTTTCCCAACCTTTTTTTCTTTCATTCGTTTTTTTTTTATTGGATGTGAATGTGAATACGAAGCAAGTAAAACTTATTGTGTGTAAATAGGTAGGTAGTTCCCGAGTAGCAAGAATATTTTCGTTCCTTCTTCCATTGAAATCACAGCCTGTGTGAGTCCTTCCTCTACGGCACCACATTCAATGAAATTAATAAAATCTCAGGGAAATCCCTTTCAACTTCATCCGCAATGGTTTTTTGCTTATATATTCTCATAATAATACCCAATCGTGGGTAAATGTTCTTTTCGAGTTTAACTAAAGAAATAGGTATCGTAACATGCGACAATTGATCCGGATTTCATCGCATTTTACAAACCACATTTATCACACGAATTATCATAAAACACCCATTTATTATATTTTGAAGTTAACTGTTGTCGTTAAGGAACACAATTTCGGAAAAAGGCTGCGAACTCATTCACAGGGGTGGTTATTCCTTGGACCAGCAGCATGGAAACTCACTCCAATCGATTCAGCGTCCGAAATTTAGTGGAAAATGATACCCTACACACCTAGGTACCAGAAATCTCTAAAACACACATTCGAAATGGGTAGATAGGCACCCATTTTGAACCTTAACCTCATCCAGAGGGCACCAATCGTTCCGGGACCTGTCTTATTGGATTCAGCGTCCAAGATTTAGTGGAAAATGATACCCCACACGCCTAGATCACCAAAAATCTCGGAAATCAATTTTTCGAAAAACATATTATTTTGGCACCACTAAGAGCAGCATGTATGGGTTACGTTTTGCATTCGTTGGTCCACGTTTCCTTGCATTCTACAATATTTTGATCCGATTGCAATAAATTTGTCAGTGATCGCTTTTTCTTGCTTCCTATGAGCGGAATGATATGAGATACTTGTATCACGAATTCCTCTAACCGTGAGGTTATGTTTTGAATTCAATATATCATCAAACGCATTTTTGCGTTAGTCTCGTTTTGGTTGGTTATTCCTTGAATAACACATAATCACATAATAATAACCACCCAATAATAACCACCCATGTTTTCATGCCATAAGTCAATCTTTCCGATTGGGTACTCAAATTTGGACTCAATACTGGACGTTTCAAGGTGTCTAGATCAAAATTAGCAAATGTCCGTCCGCCCGTCAGGTCTCTTCATTCTTCCCGTTCCTACGCCTTGCGGCTTTACCGGGGCTTGTTTACTGCCTGATGGTTGCACTTACTCTCCTGCCGTGCGTTTTGCCATTGCTATTCAGCAGTGCCTGGGATGGACCTCGCGGTGGTAGCACGATTGAGGCCAGGAGGGGTGTCTTGGCCTGTGGGCCAGCCTTTTGCAGCCAAGACTCGATGGGCAAATATTTTAGTGCCTTCAGCATTGTCTCTTGATTGGAAAGCTGCCTGCCATGGATTTTATTCTGATGCAGCCTGGCCCAGTACTGCTAGCCATCGTCTTCTTGCTGTATTTTGGGCATCGAAGGTAGGCATGGTCAGCCGTCTCAAGCTCGCCACACTCGCAGAGGGGGGAAGGCTTCAATCTCATGCCATGGAGCATGGCATTAAAGTCTCCATGGCCAGTGGCAAACTGTGGCATCGACATAGCGCTGTGACAGGCGCACTCGAACACTTGGCCAGATTTTGTAGGTGTGCCGCCCATTGGGGGATGCATACCATAGCTTCTGCCACCTGTCTAGGCTCCATTCGGTGATTTAGGCCTCAGTCGTGCATATGGCTATCATGCTCTCCCGGCCGTGGCTGATGTGCCACATTGATGGCCTGGAGCTTGAGGTCCAGCGGCTTCTGCCCTGTGAGGACGTGGAGGGCCTCGTGTGACACCGTCCTATATGCCTCCTTAGCATATGCGCCGTTTTTAGTAGTAGAAAATATTCAAAAAATCTGAAAATTTGGTCAGGGACCCGTTTCCGGCTCTAGTTAGTCCTCGAAACATTTCAGCTCGATCGGGCCAAATTTGGGCGGGGTAGGAGTCAAAACGTGTGTTTCGAAAAATGGATTTTCAAGGTTTTTGGAAATTCAGACGTGTGGGGTATCATTTTCCACTAAATTTTGGAAGCTGAATCCAATGAAATAGGTGCCAGAACGATTGGCGCCCACCGGAAGAGGTTATGGGTCGAAATTGGTACCTATCTACCCATTTTGAATATGTGTTTTCGAGATTTCTAGTACCTAGGCGTGTGGGGTATCATTTTCCACTAAATTTCTGACTCTGAATCGATTGGAATGGGTCCGGGACCCGCCACACCCACTGTTAACCCCATTTTTCCCATGTTGAAGAGATGAGCCTCCATGCGCCTGGTCCAAGGAATAACCAACCCTTGTGAAGAAAATATTGGTGTATTTTTCAAATACATCCGCCTCTTGAACTTGTATTTTCTTGGGCCTTCGGCTGGTGATCTTGAGTGATGTTCCACAAGTGACTTCCACATTCTGAGTATTAAGTGTACGCCTTATGTATGCAAAGGAAATGATTAATTTAAACGTTATCACGTGGTATTCTAGTTGAAAAATGAACATTTCAAAGAAGAAACTAACCCATCGCTCTCATTGTTTCAGGAATCGTCGTGGGGATCGGTCTTGGCGCACAATCAGCAAAACGACCAAGAGTGAGTTATCGTGTTATCAGTATAATACAAATAAATATTACCCTCACTCATGACTTGGTGCTCATGTCAGGACTAGTTGTCGCTCTTTGTTTTACCTCATACAGGGCTGACCTTAATGACCCTGAGATTTTCTTCACAATCAAGATGATTTTCTTCACGATGACAACTGCCCACAGTGGTTTGAAACTGTAGACTTCGTTAAGATCAAAACACCCCCACTGAGGATTTTCTCGTGTTCTTTGACCCAACAACTAACTCACCTATGAAAGTTCGGGGGTTCATTAAATCGTCGGAAGTGCCCCGAGTTCATCATCAGCTGTCAAATGGACGTGATTCAATAAGGAACCTGCTCAGTGAAGAACTGGGCTGATCGTCTTGAAAATGACTCACGACGTACCTCTCGAAATGGGCTTATTATGCAAATTTTTCGACGATTCATCGCTCCACGTTGAGGCACACGTCCCAGAAGTGTCCTGGGTATCGCACGACCATCTGTATCATGACAACGCGTATCCTATTCACGAGGCATTCTAAAAGGAGAAAACTCCAATACAATCAAAAGTGCGGTAGAACCGACTCCTCTGGGATTTTCAGAAATCCTTTTACATAACCGCTTCCCTTGGGATCGCCGCTAACTTACGCTAAAAAGAGTTAAGATGAACTTTAACCTATGACACTTGCTACCCACCTGTGTAGACTTCTTACGTGACCGAAAAATGTTAAGTAGGTGCTACAGTACAGAACACCGAGGCTCATTCATTGTATTCCTCCCTCGGACGAAAGCCTTGCAGAGCTATCGAGAACTGTATAACAGCTTCATCGTTACCTGTAGAAAACCTGCAAATTTTTTCATACTGGTTGGTTATTTCTTGAACCAGGCGCGTGGAGACTCATTTCAATCGATTCAGCGTCCAAAAATTAGTGGAAAACGATACTCCTCACGCCCATGTCGTCAAAAATTCCAAACATGGGGAAAACAGTGGGTGTGACGGGTCGCGGAACCATTCCAATCGATTCAGGGTCCAAAATTTAATGGGAAATGATACCCCACACGCCTAGGTACCAGAAATCTCGAAAACACATATTCGAAATGGGTAGATAGAGATAGATACCCCTTTTGACCCATAACTCCTTCTGGTGAGTGCCAATCATTCTGGGACCCATTTCATTGGATTTAACATCCAAAATTTAGTAGAAAATAATACCTGACATGCATAAATCGCCAAAAATCTCGAAAATCCATTTTTCGAAATACACAATTTGACCTCTGCCCCGCTCAAATTTGGTCCGATTGGGCTGAAATGTTTCGACTTCTTGCGGATGGACAAGAAACCCTATGATGAATTGCTCGGTAAAATGCGTCCTTGCATTCAGAAGGACATTTTTATGAGGTCTACAATTGCTGCCAATGAACAGCATGCGATGAACAGAGTGAAATAACACGCAACAAAACAGAGCGAAAGACCCAGGAAACAAAACACGAAGTAAAATACGACGGAAAGATGCTTTCAGAGCTCGAGGAACAACTGATGCCAAGAAGTAATGCGGAACATTAAGAAGAGATAGCTTGCAAGCGCTTGAGTCACGGAAAAGCTGCGTTGCAACTACCTCACCTGCAATAAAATAATACATTCTTATCACAGTGGTCTGATTATTCCATTGAATACTGGCGTGTATTATTTGAGTCGTAGTATTTTTTTCGCGTATACAAATCATAGACGATCGCGTCAATTCAAAACCTTCTTAATGCTATCGGTTCTGAGAGGTGAGTGTTGGCGATGAATTACGAGGGCTGGCTGTGTGGCGAACACAAGTGTCTTGGATGACGACTCCTCATGTGTATCAATTCAAGAATTTCTGATGAATTTATTATATACTAAGAGAATTTTACCAATGCCAAATTTTTGCCGTTGTCATTTATATAATAATTGAATATGTAGTTAAACACAAATAGTATTTGTGCGGTAACCGATTTAATGCCTAATCCTAGTAAACCTCACTATTTTGGAATTCAAAAATGCCCTAGAAAATAATATGCCGAAAACGCGTCAAAACGCCCGATATTGTGAAAAATGTTCTAAAATTCTGAAATTTGGGTCAGGGATCCGTTTCTGGATGGTTCCGGGTGGGTAGGGGTCAAAATGTGCATTTAGAAAATCGGGTTTTCGAGATTTTTGGAGATCTAGGTGTGTGGGGTATCATTTTCCACTAAATTATGGACGTTGAATCCAATGAGACGGGTCTCGGAACGATTGGCGCCCATCGGATGAGGTTATGGGACAAAATGGGTGTGATACCTACCCATTCTGAATGCGTTCTTTCGAGATTTTCCGTACCTAGGTGTGTGGGGTATCATTTTCCACTAAATTTTGGACGCTGAATTCATTTAGAGAGGTCCCGGATCAATTGGCACCCACTGGGAGAGGTTATGGACGCTGAATCGATCGAAATGAGTCTCCATGCTCCTGGTCCGATGAATAACCAACCCTTGTGAAAGGATTTCGTCAATAATATGTTTGATAGGTGCAGTCAAATTCATTTGATTTACTGGGCCAAAACACTACAGCTGGAAGTGACCTAACTTTATTATGTACACTTACGTTCTCAGGATTCCCTTCAAAACATCTGAAAAAAAAAAACCTACGATTTTTTGAGACTACCAGTTTTTGTAACCGATTTTCATAATAGACCTTAGGAGCAATCACAGCCGCTTATCTCCATTCAACCCATCCACGTCTTGACCCAGCATGCCGAACAAAGAAAGTTCCTCGTAAGAAGTCAGGAGTATAAAGCTATCGACAGATATCGAGGGTGAACGCAAAATAGCGAGCTCTATCCAGTAAAGTGAGAAAAAAATGTTGTGAAACTTGTCAAGGCGGCTATTCTTTAGAATGTTATCGTCACCTTAATCTTTCTTAAGGCGTTGAGATTAAGGAGGATAGGCTGCTTCGGTTTTATGGAAATGAAAGACACCCAAATTCACCTGTTTCAGTAAATAACAGCCTCATCGATCACTGAAGGATACTAATGAATGTATATTTCAGAATCGCTTTAAATGAATCAATTTTTATTGAATAGGTGTCCATGGCATTGGGTGGCTATAGTGATACAGTGGTTGTGGCGGGCATCAACCCATTCCAATCGATACAGGGTCCAAAATTTAGTGGAAAATGATACCCCACACGCCTAGGTACCAGAAATCACAAAAACACATATTCAAAATGGGTAGGTAGGCACCCATTTTGGCCCATAACCTCATCCAGAGGGTGCCAATCGTTCCAGGACCCATTATATCGGATTCAGCGTCCAAAATGTAGTGGAAAATGATACCCCACACGCCTAGATTGCCAAAAATCTCGAAAATCCATTTCTTGTTATACACATTTTGGCCTCTACCCCGCCCAAATTTGGTCCGAACGGGCTGAAAATTTTCGAGGACAGTCCTAGGCCGGGAACAGACCCCTGACCCAAATTTCAGATTTTTAGAAAATTTTCTACTACCAAAGTCGGCTTGGACGGCGGTCGGCTTGGGCTCATTTTGATCTAGGCACCTTGAAACGCCCAGGAAAAAATTTTGGGCCGAATCGGAGAGATTGAGTGTTTGCATGAAAAAGTAGGTTTATTATTCAAGGAATAACCAACCAAAATGGATTAGTTGAAATTTTCGGAATCTTAGGCGTATGGGGTATCATTTTCTTCAATTATATGAAGTATCTGTCTTACCGAACATGTTTGGGAGGGATTCAACGTGTTTTTGACGCATTATTTTTTACTAAATTTTGAAGTACATTAATGAGATAGGTTTTATTCCCATTTCCACACAACGAAACAATCGAAAGTTCTCACATCTTGAAATTTTGGGGGGATTGTGAAATGGCCCTACAAGGGACAATCAATCGGATCCTGTTCTATCTCCAAGTTCAGTTCCCATACTTCAAGTCTAGTCATTGAATTTTCTACCTCTTTAACCATATGATAACCAAAAACTTACTGTGGAAAAAAAAAAACCATTAAAACGCGAATATTTCTATCAACACCCAAAAATATTTTGGATTTGGGAAACATGCTCCATCCCGGACGAGCAATGAGATTCCTATATGAATATTGTCTTTTTGGTTTAGCATAAGTCGTTCCTAGTTCCTTAAAAATGATTGATTGTATATGAAAAATATAAATGACAATACAAAACAAATTAAATCATGACTAATTTAGGGTTTGAACATCACTGATGAATCACATTCACATTCAAACATTAATTGAAATGACTGAATGACTGCGTGGACTCTACGTTCGAATAGCTACCTAGTTCATATCTATTTGATGCCCAATACATTTTTTCTAGCATGTTTCTTATATTATCAACCATTTGTATGGTCCTTCAAAACTTTATACGACTAGAAAGGATGTTAAAGTATCTGATAAACGCGAATTCTTACACACGGGTTGGTTATTCCTCGGACCAGGCGCATGGAGCCTCATTTCTTCAACATGGGGAAAATGGGGGAAACAGTGGGTCTGGCGGGTCCCGGACCTATTCCAATCGATTCAGGGTCCAAAATTTAGTGGAAAATGATACCCCTCACGCCTAGGTACCAGAAATATTAAAAACACATTGAAAATGGGTAGATTGGTACCCATTTTGACCCATAACCTATTCCAGTGGGTGTCAATCGTTCTGGGACCCTTTTCACTGGATTCAGCGTCCAGAATTTAGTTGAAAATGATACCCCACACGCCTATTGCCAATAATCTCAAAAATCTATTTTTCGAAATACTCAGCAGGGTATACACAGGTAAGGGTCAACTACCTGACCAAAATTTCAGATTTTTAGAAATTTTTCTACTACCAAAGCCGGATGGCGGAGGAACATTAGCTTATTTTGATCGGCCGAATCGGAGAATTGTGAATAATTCAAAGAATAACCAGCCAAAATGTGGAAATACGTTAAAAATAAAATTATTATAAAATTGTAAATAGGAACGGTTATTCCCGATTTCCTGGAATATGGCGGAAACCTTGAGTTTACAGATTTGGGAGCTATCACAGTTTCCATGATTTCCTAGGACCCACACGCCATGATCTCCTTACTTCAGGAAAACCTTACATTCCTACAGATTTCCTAGGTTTGCCTGGAAGGCACAATTGAGCTTAAGCAAGTATGTATGAAGTCTGTACAAAAATTAGAAAAAAGTCATTAGCGTATCATTTCTATCTAATTGCCATTAATTTTAGATCCTGGGGCGGCTCGTGAAAGACTTGCGCGTCTGAGTTGCGCGTGATGCGAAAAGCGTTATCGCTTCAAGTGCAGGGGATTTGCATTTTAACAGGCTAATGCATGTGCTCCCTTCGCTTCCTGGTGACGTTGGTGGCCTGCACATGATCTCGTGTGTTTTCCACATGATTGTGACCTTCAACGCCGTGAAGTCGTTTTCGTGACCGACGTTTCTAACCTGCAAGGGAACCCTCTTTCTCCAAGGGTCTTTGACTATAGCCAAACGTCCCCTTTCGAAAAGGACAGTCTTTTATTCGACCTTGCGCTCCTTGTCCCAAGTTGTTCCTTCTTCTGGAGAAATATGTCAAAATGCTCATGTTGTCCGGACCTTAACTCATCAAATACTAACATTAGTTCAACAGAAATAACGCTGCAAATTCCTTCACAGGGGTTGGTTATTCCTCGGATCAGGGCATGGAGGCTCGTTCCAATGGATTCAGCGGCTAAACATTAGTGGAAAACGATGCCCCACACGCCTAAATCGTCGAAAATATCGAACATGGGGAAAACGGTGGGTGTGGCGGGTACCGGACCCATTCCAGTCGATTCAGGGTCCTAAATTTGGTGGAAAATGATACCCCACACGCCTAGGTGCCAGAAATCTTGAAAACACGCGTTCGAAATGGGTAGATAGGTACCCATTTTGACCCATAACTTCATCCAGAGGGCGCCAATCGTTGTGGTGCCCATTCCATTGGATTCAGCGTCCAAAATTTAGTGGAAAATGATACCCCACACGCCTAGGTACCAGAAATCTCAAAAACCCACTCTTGTAATGGGTAGATGGATAACCTATTTGGATCAATAACCTCCTCCAGTGGGTGCCAAAACCCTATCATTTTTGATCTAGATACCTTGAAACGCCCAGAAGAAAGGTTTTTGGCCAAATCAGAGAGGTAGCATTTTTACATAAAAACATAGGTATTATTCAAGCAATAACGTTTTGATATGACATTATAAATTAGTATTGCTTGTTATTTATGTGAGAGTAATATTTCTTCTATATTTTCCTGAGGTTTTTCTTCTATCAAGACAGGTAGATCATATCTCAACGAAGTAAGGATATGACAGGTTCAGTAGTTGATCCTCCTCCCGCTAGGTAGGTAGTTGGTGCAAGGAGCAGTTGAGCTGCCCCGAGTGGTCAAATATTTAACAGTTCGTTTTATCAATGTATTTTTCTCAATCTTTTATTGTATTCTCTTTTTCTGGGAATAATGCAAGACTTTTGATGTTAGTAGGAAATCTGAATGGGTATAAGTGGATCAACACAAAGATATTCACTGTGATTTAATCATTCGTGTTTGCCAACCAATCAGTGGTTCTGTTTTCCCAGTCAACACCTTTTGATTTATTATGGAAAGAACTGTATGAGCCCTTAACCAGGGCTTTAGGAAGAGAACTATTGAAAATAAAAACCGCCAAATGGAAAAATACAAGATAATATAATACATTCTGATTAAACAGGATACTGCAATAACTTCCTAGAAAAATGAATTAAGTATTTTCTCCCCAAAACGGAGTGTATCCATTCTTCAGTTTTTTTATTTGCATTTTTAAATTGTTTTCCCAGAGTTTTACGGCTATTTACAGCAATTCCAAACCAAAATAGATTGTATCTCTGTATAAATGGAAGCAAACAACCAATTTATGGGCGTATTATCTCCCTCGTAGTTATATTTCGATTGTTTTACACCTAAACGGAATGTATCCTTCCTTCTTAGTAATCCTGATGAATCCTTTTCATCGCTAAAGGGCATGTAAAGATTCCCTCTTGAAATTTAAATATCATTCTACAATAGGCCGCCTGAGAGAAGCACTGACTGAGGAAATTACCAATGGAGCTACCCAAACCTGTCGGTAGATGGCGCTCTCACCTTTCTTGGGTATCATTTGACAGTACCAGAAAATGTTTCACAAACCTTTGACTTGTTAGTCAAAGTCACAAACCCAATTTTGGTGGGTTCCCATTCTGTAGTTCCTTTTTCATTGTCTTCTTTGTAACAGCAGTGTTGCCAAAAGCAGGATAGAAGGAATGTCTGAAGGACACTTATGGGCATCCACTTTGTGGTTGGTTTTATTAATGTATTTTTAATATAATTTTAATCATTTTATTCTCTTCTTCAACAAACGGTGTGATACATTTTGAGGATGTTAAGATTCCTGGACAGAGTGAGACTGTGGGAGATATGAATAAGCGATATTCACTGTGATTTTACCATTGATTGTTGTGTTTGTCGCTGCCAGCCAATCAGTAGTTGTTTTGTTTGGTTGTTCCTTGAATAATCAACCTTGTTTTCATTCAAGTCAATCCGAATCGGCCCAAAAATTTTTTTCTGGGCGTTTCAAGACGTCTAAATCAAATTTCGACTTTGCTAGAAGAAAATGTGGTATTTGTGTATTTCGAAAAATGGATTTTCGAGATTTTCGGCGATCTGGGCGTTTGGGGTATCATTATCCACTAAATTTTGTATGCTGAATCCAATGAGACAGGTCCCCGAAAAATTCGTGCCCACCTGAAAGAGGTTATAGTCGCTGAATAGATTGAAATGAGTCCCCATGCACGTGGTCAGAGGAATAACGAACCCCTGTAAAAGAATTTGCAGCTTCTTTGCTCAAGGAGAGAATTATCGATTATGCTAACCGCAATGGAAGAGATTAGACTGCAGAACCGAGATTTATTTTAGCAAATCCAAAGGCATAAAAATACTATTGTTCAAGCGTGATACTTTTTCGTGATTTTCCAGAATAGCGGGGCGGATAACTCACAAATGTGTATAGTTTTGATTGATTGTAGATTATAGATTGATGCATTTGGATATGTACGCACCTGTTAGGTATTCGGAGGTATCATATCTGTTAATTTTATTTATATTTACTTACGCCAACATCAATGACAGGCGTCTTATACATATAAACTGAATTCTTGTTGTAGGCGGTATCTCTGCCTATGCCGACGTCAGAGACGATTCCCTACGTCGCAGAAGTGATGGGAGCGACGAGCTACGAAGAAGTCGTCGAAGACGACGATCCAAAAGAAACAACAGGCAACAAACGCGTCCAAAGAAAATTGAACGTCCAAGGAGAAGGCGATAAAGATTTGGACCCTGAGCACCGCGAGTACCAGGATTACCAAGGCAACAGAACCAGTACTAAAACACATCACCTCTCACATTTACCTAATAATTCATTTGACATGTCATTTAATTTATAAGTCACTGACAGCAACGTGGAATGTTTGGTTGAAAGAGCATGCCGGTAGAGAAGGTCGTGGAATGTTCCTATAAAACCCACCAGAAAAACAAGAAGACAATTTGTTGGCTAAAACACAGGGAAATTATCACTTTTGTTCATTAAAAAGAATCGTTTAATTTATTGCGTTTCCCTGTTTCCAATAGAATAGTGGAAATATTGAATTTCATTCATTTTAATCCAAGATGATGTCACAACTACAAAAACACTGCAAATTCTTCTACAATGGTCTATAAATTATTTATCGTTTTATAATTAATTGAAGCAAGATTATGAGGCAAATAGTGAGTGGGAGGTGATCAGGAATCATTTTGATCGATTCAGCGTCCATAATTTAGTGGAAAATGATACCCCACACGCCTAGGTACCAGAAATCTCAAAAAAACGTATTCAAAATGGGAAGACAGGTACCCATTTCTACCCATAACCTCATCCAGAGGGCACCAATCGTTCCCGGACCCATTTCCTTGGATTGAGCGTCCAAAATTTAGTGGAAAATGATACCCCATGCTCCTAGATTGCCAAAAATCTCGAAAATCCATTTTTTGGAAAAAGTGAGAAACCTCAAATTTGATGTGTACAACCTCAAAACTGATGTGTACCATCTCCTTTTATTCTGAAAACCTTCAATTCGAAACGGTAAATCTCTAATTTGATATAGAAAACCTATTGATATGGAAAATTGAAATGAAAACCACCAACTTGAAATGGAAAACATCAAAATTGATCAGTTAAACCGTAAATTGAAGTTTAAAATCTCCAATTTGAAATGGAAAACCTCCAAGCTGATGTGCAAAACCTTCAACTTGATATGGAAAACCCCAAATTCGAAAACCTCCAAATTGAAATAAAAAAAAAACACCAATTTGAAATGGAAAACCTTGGATTTGACTTGTTAAACCTCCAAATTGATGTGTAAAACATCCTGTTTGATATAGGAAATCCCCAATTGATGTGTAAAATTTTCAATTTGAAATAGAAAACCTCAAATTCGAAGAAAAAAACCCTCAAATTGAAATAAAAAACCACCAATTCGAAATGAAAAACTTCAAATTGGATGTGTAGATCCTCAAATTCGAAGAAAAAACCTCCAAATTGGTGGAAACCTTCAATTTGATGAATAAAAACCTCCAATTGTTTGCGTAAAACCTACGATTTGAAGTGAAAATGTGTTCGAGGATTCAACATCAATGACAAAAGACCACATTATTTTCAATAGGAATACATTTAAAAATTCATTTGTAATTAAAAACTAATATGAAAAGGAGCAAGATTCCTCATTAGGCTCCTACTTGGTAATATTAAATGGCAAAATGTATCAGAATGGAGGGAAAAAATATATCGCAGGAAGCCTTCATACTTGGGTGCCCTCGACATGAGATGCGCTTAAACATTTCCTCTTGTTCATTCAACTATCATAAATTACTGATGACGAATTTCCCTCAAGTGTCTTCTTCTTGCCATTCTCCGGCGTTATGATTAACGGTGATGAATCAACTATACGGGCATTAGCTACCCACTTTCAACCTCTGAGGCTCTGAAACCCTCACTTGATCGTGCTTCCGGTTCAGGAATGTTCATTGTTCAGGAATGTAAATAACTCTGTAAATAGTTTTTTGTGGTGTGCAGATTCGAGGTATAGAAGGCCGTTGAGGAAATCAAAATCTTCGTCAATTTGGAATGGTTAGGGAACATAAATCTGCAAATTCTTACACACGGGTTGGTTATTCCTCGGACCAGGCGCATGTAGATTCATTTCTTCAACATGGGGAAAACAGTGGGTGTGGCGGATCCCAGACCCATTACAATCGATTCAGGGTCCAAAATTTAGTGGAAAATGATACCCCACACGCTCAGATCGCCCAAAATCTCGAAAATCTTTTCAAAAAACACATTTTGACCCCTACCCCACCCAAATTTGGTTCGATCAGGCTGAAAAGTTTGGAGAACCGTCCTAGGCCGGGAACAGACCCCCTTATTCGTCTGGGACCCATCTCATTGCATTCAGTGGCCAAATTTTAGTCAAAAACGATACCCCATAAGCCTTATAAAAAAAAAAAAAGCATATGACGGATAATCTTGTTTTTAAACCTACCTGACTTTATTGTATTCATTTAGGCCCAATACTATATATTCCTGATGCGTTGCAATCAATTTGGGGCCCCCTACTAAACTATGAATAGAATCAACGTACAAACATCTATTTTTTAAATATACATTTAAAAAAAATGTTTCTTGGACAGGTTGGTGGGCAGACGTGTTGGATTTTGAATCATTGCCCCTGTGAAAAATGAACGAGGCGGAATTTTCGTATCGATAAGCATCCATAAATGCATTATTTAATTAAAAATCAGCTGTGCAAAAATCTAATAAACTACCTTCTATCTCATTCTCATATCTAACAGTCTCCTACGTGGCCAACCAAATTAAACCACCAGCATACTTACATTGATTCTTCGAAGTTAGAAGGCAATAAAATTAGCAATGAGCCGCAGTATGCAGTTGCCAAAAAATGCCCATCCAGGACACAAAGAAGTAAAGTCGATAAGAGTTGATTTCAAGCAGTGGTACAGTAATAAGCAGTAATACAATCAGTACAATATAATAATCAACCTGTGTAATCATGCCAGGGTTCAACCTCTCCGTATCTTGACCGCATAACCATCATGACATCAACATCAAACCTGGGAGTGCCAAAAGTCGGATGTATCAGAGAAAGATTTATTTCATAAGCCACTTATGGGACAAATTCACATTTTGAATAAATAAACACAGTCTGGATGAGTCTCATAGGAAGGTCCATAAATTGAATGAGTCCTTGCTTTTCAAGAAACCATTCTACGCAGATTCTGATGACAAGCATTCATCATATGGTTTGCTGCCTGTGTGAGTAACCATGTGGTTTTTCAGGTGCCCTGCCCGCGCAGCTCTGTAGTCACACTGACCACAAGCATATGGTTTGCTGCCTGTGTGAGTACTCATGTGTTTTTTCAGGTCCCCTCCCCGCGCAGCTCTGTAGCCACACTGATCACAAGCATATGGTTTGCTGCCTGTGTGAGTAGCCATGTGGCTTTTCAGGTTCCCTGCTGACGCAGCTCTGTAGTCACAATGACTGCATGCATATGGTTTGCTGCCTGTGTGAGTAACCATGTGACTTTTCAGGTGATCTGCCCGCGCAGCTCTGTAGTCACACTGACCACAAGCATAGGGTTTGTTACCTGTGTGAGTAGCCATGTGGTTTTTCAGGTGCCCTGCCTGCGCAGCTCTGTAGTCACAATGACTGCATGCATATGGTTTGTTGCCTGTGTGAGTAACCATGTGACTTTTCAGGTGATCTGCCCGCGCAGCTCTGTAGTCACACTGACCACAAGCATAAGGTTTGTTACCTGTGTGAGTAGCCATGTGGTTTTTCAGGTGCCCTGCCCGCGCAGCTCTGTAGTCACACTGATCACATGCATATGGTTTGCTGCCTGAGTGAGTCCTCATGTGTTCTTTCAGGTCCCCTGCCCGCGCAGCTCTGTAGTCACACTGACCACAAGCATAGGGTTGTTACCTGTGTGAGTAGCCATGTGGTTTTTCAGGTGCCCTGCCTGCGCAGCTCTGTAGTCACACTGACCACAAGCATATGGTTTGCTGCCTGTGTGAGTACTCATGTGTTCTTTCAGGTCCCCTCTTCGCGCAGCTCTGTAGTCACACTGATCACAAATATATGGTTTGTTGCCTGTGTGAGTAGCCATGTGGTTTTTCAGGTGCCCTGCCCGCGCAGCTCTGTAGTCACACTGACCACAAGCATATGGTTTGCTGCCTGTGTGAGTACTCATGTGTTCTTTCAGGTGCCCTGCCCGCGCAGCTCTGTAGTCACACTGATCACAAATATATGGTTTGTTGCCTGTGTGAGTAGGCATGTGGTTTTTCAGGTGCCCTGCCCACGCAGCTCTATAGTCACACAGATTGCAAGTATATGGTCTTGCGTTGGAGGAAATTTTCCGGTCGGTCCTGCTTTTCCTTCCCTTCATGAAACCAGAGATGTCCATCTTAATGTTGGTTTTGGTTTTCAGAACTCCAGTCTAAACATGAACAAGATAGGTCTTATGTACTAAACAGCTTAACAGTGAACATGCTACGAATTAGTTTGTTCTGAACTAGTGAAACATTACCTCAAGAATGTAGGCACTTTGGAGAGACCAATGAAGATAGTCACCGAGGAGTTGTCACCTCGAACGTTCAGGGTTAACTGAGTGGCCTTGCCTTTCACTGGTGTGAGCCACATCATAATGGTTCTCCCACAACCGTTATGAGAGCTTTACCTGGATGAAGGGTGGGGGTCAGGTCAGATTTACCTGAGGCCACTTCCCTGTCACCCACGTCTTTGGAATGTGTTTAATATCATGGAAGAAGTGAAAGGCTGGGTACACCATGTTGAGGATTCTGGAGAGGATTCCAAAGAGGGATTCCTCTGAGAAAAACCTCTGAGGAGGCTGGAGCCAGATGGAGCATCTACACATATATGGGAAAACCAGGAGGCTTCGGCCAGAGGTTTCGACACGCGAGAGGCCTTTCGAGGAAAACTGTGAAAAAATTAACGAGGAACGACCACTGTGACGATACTCGAGTGATACCTACAACCGATCACCTCATCCAGACATGAAGGAAGGGGTTCAATTCCGGGAACTGGAACCTCGGCCTCAGGTGGCCTTTCCAAAAATTGGAAAATTGGAAAGGCCTGGCGGCCTGTTCGGTCCGCCTCAACTGAGGGCCTCGACCCGTCCACATGGTAAATCGGTTGAGATGGGTTTTGGACCGATCGGCGCACTCCAAAAATGGGTACTTATACAGTTTGCCGCGTTTTGGTTGGTCATTCCTTGAATAATCTCTGAAGGAGTAGTTGGTCCTTGAACATTTTCAGCCCGACCGGACTGAATTGGGGGGAGGGAGAGGTAGGGGAAACACTATGTGTTTTCGAATAATGGATTTTCGAGATTTTTGGCAATTAGGCGTGTGGGGTATCATTTGCCGCTGAATTTTGGACTGAATCCAGTTAGACGGGTCCCGAGACGATTTTCACCCACCTGAAGAGATTATGGGTCTAAATGGGTGTCTATCTACCCGTTTCGAACGTGTGTTTCAGAGATTTCTGGTACCTTGGCGGGTGGAGTATTTTTTACACTGAATCGTTTGGAGTGAGTCCCCAAGCTTCTGGCCTATGAATCAATGACTATCAATTGACGATCTGGAATTCTCATCATTTTTCAACCAATAATGAGACCGATCTCAGTAGTTGAAAAGTTGGAAAGATAACTGAATCTTCCTTCCATGATGGAATCCCCCCCCTCCCCTTGCTATTGTAACGATTTATGTTCTTAGTAAATAATTTATTAACAATTGTTCACGTGAGTACATACACTGTTCACATTCGCGCACTTACACAATGACAGAATCACAATACACGATTGTAACGCGGTTGTCGCACTATTTATAACGCGGCACAGCACGATTTATAACTTGAAGCGTCTATAACCAGACTCCGAATTGAACTGAACTCGGCGGTGCTCGTGGGTCTGTTTTTATACCTGATGCCCGGTCGAGAACGTTCGGGGACGAACGGGGAGGTTCTCGAATGTTGGAGAACGGTCCCTTAGCCTTCCACAGGTCGTTGACCTTGCAATGCCGGCAGCCCATTTGGCCAGCGCCGGTGCGAGCTCGCAACACTATTATCCCTTGTTAGGTTGACCTTTCGCATGAAAACATAGGTTGATTATTCAAGGAATAACCAACCAAAAGGTCAATGTCCGTCCGCCGTCCGCACAGGACGGTTTTTTTGGTAGTAGAAAATTTTCTAAAAATCTGAAATTTGGGTCAGGGGTCTGTTCCCGGTCAAGGACGGTACCCCAAACTTTTCAGCCCGATCGGACCAAATTTGGGCAGGGTAGGGGTCAAAATGTGTTTTTTGAAAAATGGATTTTCGAGATTTTGGGCGATCCAGGCGAGTGGGGTGTCATTTTCCACTAAATCATGGACACTGAATCGATTGGAATGGGTCCGGGACCCGCCGCACCCACTGTTTTCCCCATTTCCCCTATGTTTTTAAATTGGTTTCCATGGGCCTGGTCTGACGAATAACCAACCCCTGTGTAAGAATTTGCAGCGTTTTTATTTCAATTTGGAGGTTTTCCATATCATATTGGTGGTTTTACACATTAATTTGGAGGTTTTGCACATCATATTTGAGGTTTTCCATTCCGAAGCCTGACTTGCCTATTGTGAATGATGATGAGTAATGAATACTTCAAGGCACCTGGCAGCTAATTCAGTTGTCAATTCAGTAGTTAGCTTATTTTGGTTGGTCTTCTGTACCCAAGGGCTGTTATTTGTCGATTTTTGTTGCGGTTTGATTGATGTTTGTTTGTCGTAACTGCCGTCATATTTGAAGAGGCATTGAAAAATCAGTCAAAATCAGCAGAGAGCTGTTGCAGCTGTTCAGGAAGTATAAGACTGACGGTTTTATGACGAGGCAAGACGGATAGACAACCACCGATTTGCTCATGTGACAAATTCCTATGATAGTACATGCACATACACCTCATTTCCCCCATTTCCCTACAAAACTGAGAAAAATATGGTTCATCTTCAGTACTGAGACGACTAACTTGACTAATGAGCACAAATTGATTGGAGAACGTTCAAATAGCTCATCTGCATGCAATTCCATTGGCATTCAGCTGGTGAATGTGAATCCATCAACAAGTGAGACGACTTTAGGAAACTGCATGATTCTGCCAAACTCTTGATGTTAATCAGTGTCCTAATTGATTTTTATTCGCTTTCAGGGGTGATGGGGAGGCCGGGAGTGGATTTTCCGATTTTGCCGCACATTCCAAGAACGGAATTCAGCTGCAGAAAAGTGAAAAAGTCCGGGTACTACGCAGATTTAGAAACTGGTTGTCAGGTATTTGTTTTTCTCTGTATCCTCCTTATTGGTATACAAACATCCTCATATTTTAAAATTATTATTACGTAAGGAAATGTCATCAAAAATTTATCTTCCCCTTTTTTGGTTGGTTATTCCTTGAATTATCAACCTGTTTCATGCAAAAAGTCAATCTTTCCGATTAGGAAATTTGGGTCTGGGGCCCGTTCTCGGCTCTAGTTGGTCCTCAAAACTTTTCAGCTTGATTGGACCAAATTTGGGCGGGGCAGGGGTCAAAATGTCTATTTTGAAAAATGGATTTTCGAGATTGTTGGCGGTCTAGGCGTGTGGGGTGTCATTTTCCGCTAAATTTTGAACGCTGAATCCAATGAGATGGGTTCCAGAACGATTGGCACCCATTGGAAGAAGTTATGGGTCAAAATGGGTATCTATCTACCCATTTTGAATATGTGTTTTCAAGATTTCTGGTACCTAGGCGTGTGGGGTATCATTTTTCACTAAATTTTGGACCCTGAATCGATTGGAATGGGTCTGATACCGACCACACCCACTGTTTCCCCCATTTTTCCCATGTTCGACGCTGAATTGATTGGAACGAGTCTCCACGCTCTTAGTCCGAGGAATGATCAACCCGTGTGTAAGAATTTGCAGAGTTTTTATCTTTTTCAATACTCACATGTTAAATGGGGTGTACTCACTGGTTTAAAAAAAAAAAGTAATTTCATGACGTCAGCATTCAGCATTTTTCTTTGCGCCCCTGTTGAGACAACCCATGTTAGATTCTCCTTGATTTCTGAGTTATCACTATCATTGGTTCTAAAAATGTCCGCTACTGCGCTATGGTCAGTATTTTATCTGGAGTGACCTATCTCCATTACTTCTTGTTTACAATTATATCAAAACCAAGGGGACAACACTTGCAGTTATCTACAGTTGTCCGCTAGAGGGCAGCACCCTGAACTGCATGGACAGAGGTTGTAGTTCTGCGCAATTTTGTCTCAAATGAAGCCGCCATTTCACTTTTTTGAAAAAATGATCGTATCGGTCACCTTTTCCCCTTTCATATTTCTAGACAATATCATTGGAAGACTAAAATTGACCAATTTCAGACCCGTCAGTATGTAACCCGCCGTTTCACCTAACGGGCTAGGGATCCAGAAATAGACCTAGGCGAATAAATTAGTGGGAGACTACAAACTTTCACTTACCGTTCGGAATGTCGGAGACGGTCGGTCATAGACTCCAAGTACACCTGAATTGACTAAGCTCTGAGGAATGGGGTTTCGTAAGTGAAAGGCAAGAGTTCAATATTGGTTTATAATACGCAATTGTTCGAAATATAAAATATGGAATGTCTCGGCCGAGAAGGATACTGACTATGACTTAATCTAATTAGTGAGTAGGTAGAATGTGAAGGGCTGAAGGCCAATGAATTTACGTGGTAGCTGAAGGCTCAGGAGTGTTTGATTTAGAATAACGAAAATACAGTTGTTTTACCAATGTCCTCCCCTAACTCCCTTCGCTTTTCTACAACAACAAGATACTAAATACTACGGTTACAACATGCGATTCTCTGATCAGCTTTCTAATGACTACACGTCGGGGCTTGGGCCAGATTTAAAGAGTCGACTTTCGCGTTGCGAGGGTACGAGACAGAGTTAATTCGCCACTTACGTGCACCAACGCCTTCGGATGGAGACAACCGGGTGATTTACTCTTCGCTGCTCGGCTTCGGTCAGGGGAACGCCGTCCAGGTCGGAGGAGGCGAGGCTCTTTCCGACGGAGATCCGACGACTGGCGGTGCGTGGAGATCCCAGACTATTGGCCGTCGGTCGGGCGCGAACGGATCAACACTCGGGTCCGACGGGGGATTTTCAGTTCGTAATAGGGGTCCACTGTTACGGGATAGGAATTGGCTGATCTCCCAATTCCCGAGTTCTCACCCTGAAGGAAACACGATACGATCGTTCCTTCAGGTCACTTTCACTTCACTTCGATGTCCCGGTTCACTTCGCCTCGATGTTCCGGTTCACTTCGCTTCGATGTTCCGGTTCACTTGGATGTCCCGGTTCACTTCGATGTTCCGGGTCACGTGGATGTCCCGGTTCACTTCGATGTTCCGGGTCACTTGGATGTTCCGGTTCGCTTCGATGTTCCGGGTCACTTGGATGTCCCGGTTCACTTCGATCGATGTTCCGGGTCACTTCGATGTCCCGGTTCACTTTACCTCGATGTCCCGGTTCACTTCACTCCGTTCCGCGAACAGAGATTTCTACCTTCCTTCTCGTGAGTTCGGATACGACTGGGGATTGCTCGTTCTCTCCGTCCGCTCGTCACGTCGCCTTCCCCTTCTACTCCTCCCTGGGTGTCTTGCGCCGCCCATCGCCTACCCAATCCCAAGAGGGCACGCCTTCCGCCCAGCTGGAGTTAGGCGTTTGGAGGGGAGAGGGGTCGTTCCGTCCCCCGCCGCCGAGGTTTCTTGGCGGGGCGCTTGAAATTTGCCGCCCCGTTACACCCCTCCGATCTTCGGAGGCCGAGGTCTACCTCGGCAATTTTCCTTCCGGTGGGGGTGACTGGTGCGATGGGCATTGCGTCAGGTCGTTTGGCTGCTATCCACGCTTGCTCGTACCGCCAGCGTCTGCAAGCGGCACAGGTTGGTGGGCGGTCCGTCTCGTGTTCGGTGATGGAGCAGGGCTTCGGGTAGGCGGGATCCGTGGGTTGTAGGTTCCGGCACTTCCTCACCAGCCGATTCCACATCACTTTGCAGCCACCGCAGCGGTAGGTTGTCGGCGGGTGTTGTCGCTTCGTGCAAATGCAGCACAGGACGCTCCCATTCGTCGAAGGGTACGGCTGGCGCGGATGTTCCAAGGTGGTATGTTGGATGGGTCGGCAGGGGCCACGGGTGAACTAGCGCCAGGCATTCCCATCAGCTAGGACGACCCTCACCGGCCGAGGGGTGGAGGCCCGGGAGGAGCCGGAACGCGGTTGCCCTGGGGTGGTGTCTGATTCCCGTGCGGTTTCTTCAGATGACGAGGAGTCCGAGGACGAAGTCGACGAGTCGGCAATACTCGGCTCGGCCGCGGCGGGCGCTGTGAATGCAGGGGCGGGGTATCCGTCCACGTTGCTGTCAGGTCGTGGTGTCGACGATCCTCGAGGGGTGGCGCGGTGCGTGCTTGACCCGAATGAGTCGTTGAGGTGGGTCATGGCTTGCAGCCGTTGTTCCATCATGATCACTCGGCAACGCAGGGACTCGACCTCCACCGACCCACCACTCGATCTTGATCTCATGTCCACCCCCGAGTCGCCAACGTTCAAGCTTTCCCCAAGCTCGTCTAGGCAGCGCAGCAGAATCCGCCTCTGTGTTGGCATCCTGTCGCAGGACGCGACCAGCTTGCCCAGCCCCATGATGACCGTGGAGGTGACGGCCAGCCACTCCGTACTTCCGGGTTCCAAGTCCGTGCTGCTCACCGACGACGGTACCCGCGGTCGAGGTAGCGCCATAGTCTTCTGGTGTCGTTCGCTGATCTCCTATTTTCCCACTATACCCTGAAACAGACAAACCGGCCTTTCTGTTAGTCTCCTCTCACGCTCCGACTCACCCGTTGTACGTCAGTCAATGGCTCATGTATCATGCAGACAACCTCCCTCTCTGCACAGAGCCAGACGCTGAACAACAATCCTAGATTTTAGCTACCATTACAAGGGAAAACAAAGGAAAAGAGGGGAGTGGCAAGGCAGTCCTGTCCCGATCCATGAGGTACGGTCATTAATCAAACAAGGCAAGTACTGGTGTCGTGCATTTTATTCTACAGGTAAGACATTCCCTATTCTACTTCACAATTTACGAGTATACCCCAAAACTTGAAAAATTATTTTTTTTTTTTTTTTTTTTTTTTTTAATTATATTATTTTTTTTTTTTTTTTTTTAATTGCTTCATCCCGTTCGAGGTGTTGATATCTTCCCCGCGTGGAGCTGCGCGTAGTCGATCGTTTTGCGCCTTGGTCTTAGCCCGTATGGACTGGACGCCGTCCTAATCGGAATCGGGATTCGGCTGGAGGATCTTCCAGGGCCCTGGGCCCCAGGTTCAGGATCTTTCTTCGGTCCGTACTGGTTCCGGCCATTCCAGAGGGTCTGACAACCACGTCCCTCCACTATCTTCGCTAGGTGGAGGGGCAGGGCTCTCGGGTGGGCGCGACTCCTCCGCTACGTCGGGGGTGACGGCGTCGTCTGGCACGCTGTTGAGAAACGCTGGCTTGAGCCTGCTGAGGTGGTAACGCGTGGTCTTCCCCAGGACATCCTGGACCTCGTAATTGACATCGGTCAATTTGCGGGTCACACGGAGCGGTCCCTTCCAGGGGCTCCAGAACTTCTTCACTGTACCTGGTGGGGCGACGAGCTGCTGGGCATACACTTGTTGGCCTATCTGGAACTCCCGAGAGTGGCGTCGCTTGTTGATTGCCTGCTCGCGGGTGTGCCAAGCGCGCCTCAACTGTCGCTCGGCTTCCAAAGCGGACCCGCACCATTTCCTGGTGTTGATCTTTCAAGGGCGATGTTGCTTCCCGTTTCATGCTGATTTCGGCTAGGTGCGGCATTCTCAGCTCTCGTCCGAAAACCAGGTGATTTGGCGAAGTAGCCTGTACTACAGTGGGGAAGGCTGCGGTAGGCAGCTAGTGCCAAAGGCAAGGCGGCTTCCCAGTCCCGGGTGTTTCGTTCTCAGTTTCGCTACCAGGTTTGCCAGAGTGCGATGGAATCGCTCACATACCCCGTTGGCCTGTGGGTGGTAAGCGGAGGTGTGGACGTGGCGTATCTCCCAGGTATCGCAGAGCTCCTTGACGACCCCCGAGATGAAGGCGGCGCCTCGGTCGGAGACGAGCCTCTCAGGTGCACCATGGGTTGGTAGGTACTTCGTGGTCAATACGCGAGCGGTTGTTACTGCTGTGCAATCTGTGGTGACATAAGCCTCTGCGTACTTAGAGAACTGATCGATTACCGTCAGGATGTATTTGGTACCCCCTCGACCAGGTAGAGGCCCAACAAAGTCAATACCGACGATTTGACCAATTCGGGTCGGTATCTCGGGTTTCTGGATCGGTGGTGTCAAATTTGGGGGAGTGTTCCTCTCCTGGCACTCCTGGCATTTCTGGACGAACTCTCGGATGTCACGTACCATCTTCTTCCAGTACCCGTACCGCCTGGCGACACGGGTAGTTGTTTCTATGCCAGGGTGCCCGGCCCACTGATGTTGATGACAATTGGTCAGGAACCAGCGCCGCATGGTGGATGGGATCAGTGGCACCGTGATCCGCTGGCCATCCACATCGACCTCCTTCTTCCAGACTTCTTCCTCCTTCTTTAGTCGATGCTTCTCTGGGTCAGCAGTCAGGGTGGAGATCCAGGGGTCCAAGGATTGGGCTGCCATCAGAAGTTCCTTTGGCAAACTTAATGTGATGGCGCCAACAGGAACACGGCTCAGGCCGTCTTTGACCAATTGGTAGTCGGGTCCTGCCAGATGAGTCAGATGCTGATGCACCTGGTGCTTCAATTCAGAGGTTGAAGGGGGATTGTCCCGGATCTCAATTGGGAACTCTGCTACATCGGACATCGGAGGGTGTACCACCGGCTGCTTTCTGGGTGGTGTTGGTTCGGTGGTCAGTTGGCCTTGGTGGTTGTTGTCGACGCTAGGTTCGGAGGCTTTGGCAGATGTTGAAGCGACTGTTGGCCCGCCCTGGTAGTTGTTGTCGGTGTCGGGTTTCGTGGCTTGAGCGGTTTTCTGGGCTTTTCGCGCCATCCCGTCGCCCTTCAGTTGACGGATGTGCCTGAGGAGGTCCGGGTCAGTGGCGACCACGCCGATGGAGATCATCTTCCCAGTGGTGGGTTCCTTCATCTCCACTACGCCGATATCCGGGCGTATGCCAAGGGGTAATTTCCTCAGGAGGTCCAGTCCGATCAGATCCAAGCCGGAGTCAGGTCGTCGGAAGACATAGAATGCGTGCGTAATCGTAACCAGACCGATGGTGGTACGTACCTCCTGGATCCCCAGCACGGGCAGTGGTTGTCCGTCGGCACCCCATAGCTTCAACGTTGTTGGGCGGATGTCAATGCCAGGCACAGGTCTTGATAGGACAGACACTGCAGCGCCAGTATCCACGACCATTCGCCGGGTTTCCTTCCCCAAGCCGGCGGTGATCAGTATCATGGGCCTCATGACACAATTCACAGCGGTCTGGTAGGCCACCAGCTCGTCTCCGTGGACTTCAATGGTTGGCTCGTCCTCCTTATTTGTCGCGAGATTGGCTTGGGTTTCCTGGGTCGTGCTGATGTTTCTGACCTGGTGCATTCGTGGATTTGAGATGGGCAGGGTCTTCTTCTTCTTCAGGCAATCAGCCTCCAGATGGTCACGGGATCCACAGAAATTGCAGAACAAGGCCGCGTAGAGTCCGTGTGGGCAACTCACTGGAAAGTGGGACATATCCCCACAGTACATACAGGGCAGCACCGGGACGGTCGGTGGTAACTTCGTCGGCACCGGTATCAACTGGTGATCGCCGAACGTGGCCGGTTTGTTTGGGTAGCGGAGCGGGCTTCTGGGTTTTTGCAGGCAGTTTGCTGCAAAATGCCCTGGTTCTCCGCAAGAGTAGCATTTCTTGGGCTCCGAAGGTCTTGATCCGCTGACAGCGGCTATGTCCCATCGAGCATCGTAGTCCTGCTTTGCTCTCATTACGTCCTCCCATCCCTCAGCCCGCTCCACTGCATCCTCCAAGGTGTCCGGAGGGTTACCCTGCAAGTAGAGATGGAGTTCTTTCGGTTGCCCGCGGACAAAAGCGCTGAGTGCCTTTCGTCTTGTCCACTCCCGACGTTGGGCCTCGTTCAGGTTGGGTTCAGTTCGGACAGCCGATCGTGCCGTGGTCAGAAGTCGTTCTGCGAACCGTCGGATGGACTCGTCGGGGTCTCTCTGGGCTGTCCAGAGTCGTATGGTCGCCTTCTCGGGACTTTCCTCGCCATACCATGCCAGTATGGCCTTCTTCACGGTCGTGTACTGGGGTTTCGCCAAGACCATCCTGGAGGAATCGCTTGGCTCCACCTTTTAGGCGGGTGCGAAGGAATCGCAGTTTCTTGTGCTCGTCAAGCTCTTGGGTTGCTTGCTCCACTTCCTGGAAGAACACGGATGCCGTGATAGCATCCGGCTCATCAGGGTTCCATGGGTCGACTTCCATAAACAACGACCGCGGAATGCCAGAGGCCGCAGGCTCGCGGAAGAAGGCGCCCAGTTTGTTCATCGCTTCCGTCACGGCGTTCATCATGGCTTCGCCCTCGACTGATGGGCTGCTGTTTCGTTGCATGGTCGCGAACTCACTTGTTGCACAAAAGAACTAAATAAATAATAATAATAAAAAAAAATTCAGAACTGATAGATCACTTTCTTGCGCACCAAGGACCGATAATTTCCCCACGAATCGAGAAAGGACTTCCCAGTCGGTAAGAGCTATGACGGGTCCGGAATCGGGATGTCAATTGGAGCTGAAGGCTCGTCGGAACAGTCCCGGAACAGAGGGCCTCGGAACAGTCCCGGCACAGACCCGGGACAGTCTCGGAACAGAGGGCCGCGGAACAGTCCCGGCACAGACCCGGGACAGTCTCGGCACAGAGGGCCTCGGAACAGTCCCGGCACAGACCCGGGACAGTCTCGGAACAGAGGGCCTCGGAACAGTCCCGGCACAGACCCGGGACAGTCTCGGAACAGAGGGCCGCGGAACAGTCCCGGCACAGACCCGGGACAGTCTCGGCACAGAGGGCCTCGGAACAGTCTCGGCACAGACCCGGGACAGTCTCGGAACAGAGGGCCTCACGAGAGTGATGCTACTCGATAAATGAGCCAGTAGTTAAATTTTGATTTATGGAAAGAAAGAAAAATGATACGGATTTGAAGTTAATTACCTCCTCACTCGCTTCCTCACACTCGGGCCGATTTGTTTGCTTCTTACAAGTTTAAATTTCAGAATCTATAACTAGCACAATTTAGATTTCGAGATTATCAAACGCGACCCAATTCCTTCAGAGCATCCTCGAATGGGGAAACCAGGGTGTGGGGGTCTCAGACATTCCAATCGATTCAAGCGTCCAAAT
>CM033998.1:54234036-54266510 GCA_019603395.1 Cyrtorhinus lividipennis | reverse complement strand
TTTAGTGGAAACCCCACACGCCTAGGTAGCAGAAATCCCGAAAACACATATTCAAGATGGGTGTATCTATGGGGCACTACGACACTAATATACTAATATAATATTGAGAAAACGTAGGTAATTTAGAAGGCTATAATAATTGTATTAAATTGAATTGAATGGTACGAATAAAAGCTCGGACAGTAAAAGGAATTGTAGGCAACTGCTCAAAATTGGTTGCTAAGTTTAACAGCTGGTTATAAACAACAGGATATGACGATGTGTTTTGTTTGTCTATTCGGCTGAAGTCACCCACATGGGTAATAAATACCCAATTTGACCCATTACTTCTTCCAGTGGGTGCCAATTGTTCTGGGACCCATTTTATTGGATTCAGCGTCCAAAATTTAGTGGAAAATGACACCCCACTCGCCTAAATCACCCAAAATCTCGAAAATCCATTTTTCAAAAAACACATTTTGACCCCTACCCCGCCCAAATTTGGTCCGATCGGGCTGAAAAGTTTCGAGGACCCATCTCGGCTGGGAACAGACCCCTGACCCAAATTTCAGATTTTTAGAACATTTTCTACTACCAAAAACGGCGTGGACAATGGACGGCGTACGGCGTACGGCGTACGGCGTACGGCGTACGGCATACGGCGGACGGCGGACGGACATTGACCTTTTTTGATCAGGACATCATGAAACGTCCAGAAAAAAATTTTGAGCCGAATCGGAGAGGTTGACCATTATCATGAAAACATAGGTTGATTATTCAAGGAATAACCAACCAAAAGGTCAATGTCCGTCCGCCGTACGCCGTCCGCCGTCCGCCGTCCACGCTGTTTTTGGTAGTAGAAAATTTTCTAAAAATCTGAAATTTGGGTCAGGGGTCTGTTCCCGGCCTAGGACGGTCCTCCGAGCTTTTCAGCCCGATCGGACCAAATTTGGGCGGGGTAGGGGGGAAAATGTGTTTTTTGAAAAATGGATTTTCGAGATTTTGGGCGATCTAGGCGAGTGGGGTATCATTTTCCACTAAATTTTGGACGCTGAATCAAATGAAATGGGTCCCAGAACGATCGGCACCCACTGGAAGAAGTTATGGGTCAAATTGGGTATATATTACTCATTTTAAATATGTGTTTTCGAGATTTCTGTAACCTGGGCGTGTGGGGTATCATTTTCCACTAAATTTTGGATCCTGAATCGATTGAAATGGGTCTGGGACCCGCCGCACCCACTTTTTTCCCCATTTCCCCCATGTTGAAGAAATGAGTCTCCATGCGCCTGGTCCAAGGAATAACCAACCCCTGTGTAAGAATTTGCAGCGTTTTTTGATCAGGACATCATGAAACGTCCAGAAAAAATTTTGAGCCGAATCGGAGAGGTTGACCATTATCATGAAAACATAGGTTGATTATTCAAGGAATAACCAACCAAAAAGTCCAATGTCTGTCCGCCGTACGCCGTCCACCGTCCGCGCCGGAATTTTTCTAAAAATCTGAAATTTTGGTCAGGGGTCCTGTTCCTGGCCTAGGACTGGTCCTCGAAACTTTTCAACCCGATCGAACCAAATTTGGGTGGAGTAGGGGTCAAAATGTGTTTTTTGAAAAATGGATTTCCGAGATTTGTGATGATGCTATGTTCCTCTTTGTACACTTTTGTAGGATGGCACTGGCCAACTTGGCTCTAATTTCCATGTAGAATCGATGCGGCAGTGGACCCCATGACTGTTTGCTGGTCATGACTAGAGTCGCTAAAACAACCTTGCAAGATTATGACTAAATCTTTCTTTTCAAACAAATATGGTTTTAGGTAAAGCTGAATTGGTGTTAGCGAATTAAATCTTGAGGTTGGAAGATTGGGTACTTCTCAAAATAAAAACTAAACGTTGCAAGTTAGCTGAAGAGCTGTGTTCATTTGGATTGGTAAGTTTTGTCTTTAGCACCTGCTTGGATCATGGTTGCAGAGCGAGAGTGGAGCTGAGGCGGCGCTGGAAAGCAATGATGTTCTGGTTGTTGAAGTCGCTCCAGCTACAGACAGCACCGCCATTGTCCATCAAGTCCCTCCATCAATGGCGCAGGACACGCAAAACCAAGGTAGAAAACGCAATAACTCAAAGCGTCATGAGTCAGATGTTCAAACGTCCTAATTCCCTCGATTACCTGGTTTTATTTTCTAATTCAAGGTGGCTGCAACACAGGGCTGACGACCTCGGATCTGAGCTGTTCGTCGGAATCTTTAAACCGAGGATACGTCTACGGCAATCAGCTCGAGTTTGATTCGACCGCAGCTTTCGAAACTCAGGCGACTCAACAGCTCATATGCCACATCGTTGCTCCAGTGGACACGTACTTAGAGCCTGCACCCCAAAAGAGTTTACCAGGTCGGTGTCCTTCAGACGTCAGCAGGCTGAGTGATAGCATTTAATCCTCTCTGCAAAATTCTTCCCGTAAATTGTTGTCTGCCGCCTACATCCCAAAAAAAACCTAGATTTTATGGATTTACAGACTTAGTTTCGGTTTTAGTTACGCCCGAATCGTTTTCAGCCTTATCCCCCCCAAAAAGGGGTACAGATGAAAATGAACTTATGTGGGCATTTTGGACGTAGAATCGATTGAGATAGGTCCCGAATGCCGCTCCCAGTTGGATCGTTGTCCAAAAAGCCAATCCTTCCAATTCGGGCAAAAAAAAAAAAAAAAAAAAAAAAAAATTCTGAACGTTTGTGTGTCAAAATCAAATATAAGCAAATGTCCGTCCACCGTGCACGCCCATTTTGGTAGTAAACAATTTTCTAAAATTCGAATGAGGGACCCGTTTTCAGCTCTAGTTGGTCCTCAAAACTTTTCGGCCCAATCGGACCAAATTTGGGCGAGGTAGGGGTCAAAATGTGTATTTCAAAAAATGGATTTTCGAGATTTTTGGCGATTTAGGCGCGTGGGGTTTCATTTTCCACTAAATTTTGGATCCTGAATCGATTGGAATGGGTCTGGAACCCACTACACCCTTTGTTTCCCCCATTTTCCCCATGTTGAAGAAATGAGTCTCCATGCACCTGGTCGGAGGAATCACCAACCCCTGTTATCTTATCTTCCTACTCTAACGACTACGAGGATACTCTTTTCCACAATAATGAACACAGCTGGTATAATGCGTATGGTATAATGCGCAGCGTTTCGCCTGAAGTTGTGTTTAGTAGATGAACGCTTACAAATCGAGTATAGGCAAAATGGCTAGAAAGTAGAACGGTCTTGTATTATTTGAAGTAGGGGTAACAATTTTTTTCAAGTTGGTTGGATATTAATGAGAAATACAGTAGAGTTGTCCAGCGGAGTTGGCACTGTTAAGCACTGTAACACGTTCTAAACTGACCTTAATATGTCCAGGGGCACTGGATTCCCTTTTAGAAGCCAAGGTGGTTTTTGGTAATGCTTTCCAAACAAAGCCAGTTTCATCGGCATTATAAACAAACTCCGGATCATAGGGTTCTGCTGCAGATTTAAATTTTTCAATAAAATTTGCAGCAGCTGCAGAATCTGCTGAAAGCTTCTCACCGGCTAAATCTAACTCGCGTACACCATGCCTGAATTTAAAGTTCCTTAACCAGCCGTTACTAGCCTTAAAAGATGAATAACCAAGCTTTTCTGCTATGATTTTGACTTTTTCACAGATGATTGGACCTGAAATCGGATTTCCCATAGAACGTTGCTGCAAAAGCCATTTAAACACGACATCTTCCAAATTTTCGTTGGTTGCTGTCTTCATTGTTTTCCTGGAGGAACTTTTATCTTCATTTTCAAGCACCGAAACAAAGTTTAAAAGTGTTGACTTACTGTCACAAATTGTTGCTTGTCCAACACCATAAATCTCAGACAACTTCTTACCCGTTACACTTTTATGGAGTTGCTCTATAATTTTCAGTTTGTCCGCTAGCGATAGCTTCGCGGGGGGGGGGGGGAAAGAATAATAGCGCACTTAGACTTTTTTTGGACAATTTTTTTCTGAAAGTGATTCGGATAATCGGCGATTCGGATAGTCGGAGTTCGGATAATTGGAGTTCTACTGTATTAGTTTTCAACCTTGTAAATTTGGAATATTGAATACTCCATAAACGCTGAAATATGTATTCATTTGATTGTTTCCACTAACTGAGCGTTCTAACGGAGCGTTTCTTTCTTTCAGAGCCCGCCTCCGCGGATTTACAGCTCCACCTCACCAAATCACCGGCCTCGGAAGGTGAAACAAATCCCGCTTTCGTGCCGACGCCAGTCGCCGCCGAAGAGCAACCGAAACCGCCGACGACGGCGCCGTCCGACGACCAACCCGCCTCGTAGGGTTCAGACGAGGCCGAGGAGGTCATCATCTACGTCTGATGAGTGACGACGTCGATGATGTCCAGCAGCTAGCTGTATAGGCCCCTCTCCTTCGGCCGCCCTCGTTTCTCCCCACCCTCGCTCTTAGTTCGCGAGACTCTTCAAGCGGTCTCCTCGCCTCAGTAGTTGAGGACTCCGCCTCTTCAATTTTCAAAAACTTTTTTCCTTCGAGGAAATTCAGTACCAAAAAAGTTCTCATATTTCGTGATCTGTAACGTATAGAATAGCTCTTGTTTCGCACGCTTCTTCCTCCCCCTATTCGCATTTTGTAACTCTTATGCTAACCTCACGAACAAGTTGCCAATTCATCGAGTAATTCTTAATGCGCATCATGGGGGAAACACACCTCACGTCACCTGCTCATGTGATGTCATGTACCTTGCCTCACACGTGATGTCACCCAGAGAAGCGTACTGTCATCTATAGCATTCGCACTTTGAGTTAAACTTTCGCGAATTGAATTAGACTTTTCGCAAAATGAATTAAACTTTTCACAAATTGAATTAAACTTTTCGCAAATTGAATTAAACTTTTCTCAAAATGAATTAAACTTTTCGCAAATTGAATTCGACCTTAGCCAAATCTGTAATTAAAAAAAAAAAATTGCAAATTCAACAAAATGTATTGTAACGATTTATGTTCTTAGTAAATAATTTATTAACAATTGTTCACGTGAGTACATACACTGTTCACATTCGCGCACTTACACAATGACAGAATCACAATACACGATTGTAAGCGGTAGTCGCACTATTTATAACGCGGCACGGCACGATTTATGACTTGAAGCGTCTATATCCGGACTCCGAATTGAACTGAACTGGGCGGTGCTCGTGGGACTGTTTTTATACCTGATGCCCGGTCGAGAACGTTCGGGGACGAACGGGGAGGTTCTCGAATGTTGGAGACCGGTCCCTTAGCCTTCCACAGGTCGTTGACCTTGCGATGCCGGCAGCCCATTTGGCCGGCGCCGGTGCGAGCTCGCAACAGTATAATTGTAACACAAAATTTTTGCCATTTAATGGTGTACAGAAAATACAAAACGGTACAGAAAACAGATAAATAATACAAAAGTCAAACAAAAAATCAATACAAAAAGGCAACAGTTAATGGAGAGGTCGTTCTAGAGCAGTCGAAACATACCTATCACGTAGTTAGCACAATCTTGTGGCGTGATAGATTGAACACTTTCTGTGATTATGTAAGCCTCTCTCGAATTAAAATGTGTTTGAATTTACTATAATTTAATTTGGGTTTCTTCGGAGAATTTGGAAGGGACCTAGCGAGAGGATACGGGATGTAAGTCCAAGACTTACGACTGAGCAACTAGGGATACAAAGGATGAGCATAAAATACATTGATACAAACTGAATTATAATTGAAAACAAGGACACGTTGCAAAGGAGAATATGCCTCAACCTGGGCTAGAATTGATACAAGACAAAATTTCGACAAAGTAAATTAAGCAACATGTGGAGCATAAAATACAACTAATACATGATACATGAAATACAATTTAATGAGCAAGCGCAACTATACCGGCTGATGAAAACGGCGTCGACGTCATGGAAAAACAGGAGGGGGCACGCTGTCCCGAAGGTACACAGCGAGGCTTAATAAACTAGAGTCCTTTATCTCATAGGGAACACAATATTACAGCTTTGGTCGACTTCAGCACGGTAGCAGAGTTCACTTCAGAGCAAGCACAGGACAAAGCCAGGATGGACTGAGTGAGATGCACTTGCACGACAGGGTTACAAAAATATATGACTCCAACATGTTGGGCGCCTCGGCCCCAAGGGGCGCCTCGACAACGACTGCCCAGTTGGGCGCCTTGGCAACGAGTGCGCTCTGGAGCTCTCTCCAAATGCGAGGCAGGAGCTGCGCGCGCATCCTGGCGCATGCTTCCTCCCTTCTGGTTTTCTGGAGGCACTAAGCCTGGGGGCTTACAATTATATTTGGAAGTTGGTGTTCTCTTTGGATGCCTAGAAGACCTCTTGCGTGATTTTTTATTTTGGAAAAAGCTTCATCTACGGGGTTCAACATCGGGGAGTAGGGGTGCAAGAATTGTATATTCATTCCTGAAGAGGCAACGAGTTCACGAACTGCAAATGATCTGTGTATCTGTGCGTTGTCCATGATTAGCAAAGCATCTGGAACGGAATCTTGAAGTTTTGAGTTCACCTCTCTCAAAAAATCACAAAACACCGCTGCAGTTGTCCCCGTTGCAACGATTTTGAAATGAACGATTCCTTGATTGTTCATGGCACCATGCAACGAGAAGGGTTGTAGACCAATCAACAGGAAGGTATCAGGCTCTGGGTCGGCAGAGTTTGAACTATCAATCGGGACCGTGGTGGTTAGGTACTTTTTGGGTATCTAAGTCTAATTCAATTTGCGAAAAGTTTAATTCATTTTGCAAAAAGTTTAATTCAATTCGCGAAAAGTTTAATTCATTTTGCGAAAAGTCTAATTCAATTCGCGAAAGGTTCAACTCAAAGTGCGAATGCTATAAACCAATCATCATTGCTGACCTATGCCGTATGTAGATAGGCTCTAAAACATACCTAACTTTTTTTTTTTAAGGTGCGTTGAGGGAAGTGTACAAATGGGGTAAGCGCAGAGTATATGCCTTGAAAAACATCTTAATTTGAAACAGACATACAAAGCAAAGTGAAGTGCAGAGCAGGAAAAATGCAAGTGGAGAGCTCCCTTTTTCACTGTTGGCGGACACAAAGTAGTGTTGCGAGCTCGCACCGGCGCCGGTCAAATGGGCTGCTGGCGTCGCAAGGTCAACAACCTGTGGAGGATTAAGGGTCTCGAACATTCGGGAACCTCCCCGTTCGCCCCAGACAACACGTCGAGTTCCCAGAACCGGGGAACATTCTGGAAGGTACTCGACCAAGAGGCAGCAGGTATAAAACAGACCCACGAGCACCGCCCAGTTCAGTTCAATTCGGAGTCCGGATATAGCCGCTTCGGGTTATAAATTGTGCCGTGCCGAGTTATAAATAGTGCGACAACCGCGTTACAACCGTGTATTGTGATTCTGTCATTGTGTAAGTGCGCGAATGTGAACAGTGTGTCAACAACTGTTAATAAATTATTTACTAAGAACATAAATCGTTACAGTAGAGTTCCACAGTTCCCCCACGGAAGAGAGGGAAATTTTCCTTTTTCTCGTGAGTTTCCCCAGGATGGGTAAGTTTGAAGCCCCTCTAATTTCCCTCACTGGCTTTTCTAAAGTTTGAAATTGGCGTATTGTAAGCCTCTCTCGAATTAAAATCTGTTATAATTTTAATTCGGGTTACTTCGGAGGTTTTGAATGGACCTAGCGAGAGGTTACACAATGTAAGTCCAAGACTTACGACTGAGCAATTAGGGATACCAAGGATGAGCATAAAATACATTGATACAAAATGAATTATAATTGAAAATAAGGACACGTTGCAAAGGAGAATATGCCTCAGCCTAGGCTAGAATTGATACAAGACAAAGTAATTTGACAAAGTAAATTAGACAACATGTGGAGCATAAAATACAATTAATGAACAAGTGCACCGATACTGGCTGACGAAAACGGCGTCGACGTCAAAGGGAAAACAGGAGGGGGCACGCTGTCCCAAAGGTACACAGTGAGGCTTAATTAACTTGAGTCCTTTATCATCTCATGGGGAACACAATATTACAGCTTCAGTCGACTTCAGCACAGTAGCAGAGTTCACTTCAGAGCAAGCACAGGACAAAGCCAGGGTGGACTGAGTGGGATGCACTTGCACAACAGGGTTACAAAAATATATATGACTCCGACATGTTGGGCGCCTTGGCAATGTCATTGCCGCAATGAGTGAGTGCTCTCTCCAAATGCGACGCCTGGGCAGGAGCTGCGCGCGCATCCTGGCGCATGCTCCCTCCCTTCTGGCCTTCTGGAGGCAGCAAGCCTGGGGGCTTACCGTATATTCCTGTTTTTGGTGTATTCACACGTTCAAGTTTTTCAAAACTGCCTTAACGGGCCAATTTATGTCCGATTTCATTAAGCAAAATGATACCTGAAACACGCTCTTTTACACACTTATCCCGTCTCATATTACAACTTGAGCTACATATGAAATAGAGATGTATTCCACACTTGCCCGCTTTTAGAAAGGGTAATTGTGTATAGTAAGCACAACAATCGTTATCACTGCTCAGGTAACCCTCAATCATTTGAAACACTCAAAAATAACTCCGTAACTGGATAGAGGACACTGCGAGGAATGCAATCGAGAAATAAACAAAAATTTAGCTGTAAAAGTGAATTCTTCCTAGTCAACCAAAGTTGATTTATGCAAATTCTACTCTGCACTTCCACCAACGCACCTTAACTGTTTTACTGAAATTTAAAGATGGTTTTCTGAACTTATAAGAGAAAGAATAGGAAATTATGGCTTGTTCGATCGTAATCGGTAGTTTTAAACTTTCCAGGGCACATGAGATGAATGAACATGAGAGATATTTTGTATGAGTTCCTTTTCCAATTTCACCCCAGGTTGTTTTCCTCCGCTTGTCACGTGACAGCGCGTGACGTGAGGTCAGTGTTCCCACCAGCTGTCTATGACCGCCTGTGAATTTGTTGCCATAGGTAAGCTTTTACGTCTTCACGCCTTAATCTGCACCAATGTACGTAATACGAGATTCCTGTTCTCAATTGGATTGAAATAAGAGTAACTGAAGTCACTGGTAATCAATAAAAAAAATGTTTGGTGAGTACTTATGACATTCCAAACGGTAATTTTTAATTTGTCTGCTTAACTAGAATTGACGAGAATGTCCTGCTCAAATCATGAGCAGGTGGTCATTTTTGGCATCTTGGACTTAACAGACTTCTGAACTAAAATATTTCAAAATAAAAAGTTTTCATCCGCGCAAACTAGTGAAAGCATGACGCTTTTTAGAATTTATTTCAGCCTCCTGTGGAGCCTAAAATTTATTATATGAGAAATGTATGTGATGCGTTCACTCAAACTAAAAATAATTTAAAGCTTTTATTTGATTTCTCTTCTGGACTGAAGGATGTCATTTTAGGTGGAGAATAGGACCACTGGAATGTTTGGGGTAGGTACGGTTCATGTAACATTTGTACCATGTCCCTGTACCTCAACTGTATACGGAATAGTTTGGTATACATTTTGCAATGACTTCAAATCGCCAACTTTTTGAATAAAAAGTTGAAAGAAAATGAAAAACGAATGAAGGGAACTATCGAACCCACTCATGTGTGTTATTTGGTCGTGGGCAAAAATTGTGAGTTTCTAGTCATATATTTTTGACTTTTTTGCTATTATTGTTTTATTTGATATTTCATTATTTGTATTGTTTACTTACTTTTGACATTTAAATTGCATTGACACATATTAAATGTTCGTTCAGCATTGTTTTAAACTTTAATTTTAGCAAATAAGCAAGAAAATTCTGATCACCCCTCGAAAAAAGACCATTATGTTGATAAAAACAGGTCCTGGCAATGAAGTTTGTTTAATTTGTTGGAATATCTGTACTTAGAATTCTGTGGTGCAAGGTTTTAACGCTTGTTAACTTCAGCTTTGAAACAATCACGAATATCCAAGAGAGTCGTGACATGTACTGCTGTGATTGCAGTTAATGTGCCAATTTTCATAGATCGTACTACTCGAAAACCTACACTTCATATAAAATTAGTCGTTTTTCAGATTGTCAAATGATTGGCAGTCAGGATCATTTTGTATGGTAAACGTTTGAATTGTTTCCATCCTCCGTGAATTTCCTCGATTTTCTTTGAGCAATTTTTAGTTTTTGACTGTCTTCCCGTAATTTGATTTTATTGTAGCGTGTAGGTGCCTTTAAGAAGAGGAATTTATGAGAAGTCTTAATTTTTTGAATTTATTAATTATTTATACACCAATTTGTCTTTGAATATTCATACTTTATTGTCTCGTTTGCTACTAAGCTATACTTTTTTCCCTATTTAGTAGCTTACGAATTTTTTGTGAGTAAAGATAAAAAATGAATTTATAGCTCGTTCATCAAATTTCACAAATTTATTATAAAAAATAATAAATAAAAAATAAAAAAAAGTAAAATGTCCTACGAAGGATTCTTGGTATTACGGGTAACAATTCGATACTTTGATACAAAATCACCTCATTTTCATTAAAACATTTTAACCACACGTACGAGTTATGGAGCTGATGTGACTGTCATGTACATAATATTAAAACTTTTAAATTTTTCGCGATATTTATCGCTACATTTCAAACGAATTGGCAGTTATCATCGTTATACAATTTAAACGCATTAGCTGTTAGACGTTTTACTCTGACAATGTGGGTAATGCCATGGGATCATCAATGTCCGTTAAAATTCCCCCAACGTGTATGAGGGACATGATATCGAGGGTTAGTATTGTGAATAAATGTTGTAATTTATCGTGCCAAATTGACCGTGATTCGTCAAAGTGAATTTTTATTCCGACAAAAGGAAAATTTGAACTCTTATCAGCGAGCTTTCGGAACACTACTGAACAGACGTGATGACTATCGATTCTGTTTGTTGATTGAATACAGTTGGAGAGTGGGTTTGTTTTTGTTTTTTTCTTAATGTGACATTGACAAGTTGATTTTAAATTAAGTCCCGTCCAACTGGTAAGAGGCGATTCGAAAAAACTGTGCGGTCTTGGAAAATAACGCTAAAGTTATTGAACAAAACGATGTTCATATCCACTATAAGACCCTTACTGTTTAGCGAGAGCACAACGGTGCCTCATTTTTGACGATTTTGATATTTTTAGATAGAGAAAGAATCAGTCTTGTACTTTTAGGCATCGTAGCATCGTATCGTCGACCAAAAACAGATTTTATTATGATTTTGGTACGTAACTGTACTTACTTTTGGAACATCACCGAATAAACGCATAAGATCGATGTTTGTTTGGCTGTAACAACGTAACATTGTCCTTATAAATATCCGAATGGTTCTTGATAAAGTCCAAAAGGTGGTTAAAAGGAAACTATGTATTAAGTAACATCATTTCTGATATTTGATTACCAACGAGCAACCTTGACGTAAGACAATGTTAAAATCGTTATCCAAAATTGCATTTAAACAAGCAGCATTTATTTTTGTTACTTTACCATAACTTTTTTTAATTTCACGTAGAGCCAGCTTAATAATGGATAATTAATTCGCGATTCGTAGGAGATTTTTTCTTATACACGGTAGAGAATGTAACACCAAAAATAAATTCGGAGATTCCTCGCCTCCTTCCTCTACTTATATTATACTTTTCTCCCGAAGTTCGCCAGATACATGACGTGCTATTTAGGATTAAACCAATTTTGAGATTTAATTGTTAAGAGAAAAGAAATCAATATAGATTTATAAATTTATGTGATATAATATTATAAAAGTTGTTCCGTTTGTTGATATAAATGTATTCGAAGTGAGTCGTTTTAGTTGATATTATTTAACATCAAATAAATTCAATTTGACATAATTGTAGTATTTTTCTTTCCCAAAACGTGAATTTGAAATCAAACGATGTAGAGGTTATAGTTTTTGTTTTAAACGTTACAGTTCCCTGTGGAGGTTATCATTGCGAAAATACAATGGTGCATCAGTGCTGCAGCAATGGGCGGCTGGCCACAGAGGGAGTTGGACCAGACGTCTTATCCCTGATGTTGAAGTTTGGTGTAAAAGGAACCATGAAGAAGTGGGTTATTTTGTGACGCAGTTTTTGTCTGAACATGGCCTCTTCGTGGCCTTCCTGTGGAGGATGGACAGAGCACAAAGCTTGGGTGATGCTGTATGGGACGACGGCGAGCACACCTTCTTTTCGTGCGAAAATCAGGAATTTGGTGTATTCACACCAGACACAGCCGTGAGCAAAATGCTGCAGAGCAGTCTAAACTGGCGTAGGATTGCGCAATATGTGCAGGAAGTTTTCCGTAGGAAGAAGAGCGTAGTTGAGAGACTTTGTGGCCAGGAGGTAGACGAAGAATCTAACCCGATGGACAGAAGCGTGGCAAGCTGGTCTTCAGACGTAAGGGCAGATGAAGAGGATGAGGAAGACAATGAAGAATGAAGAGCAAAGAAGCATTTTCCTGAACCTCCCACAGGCCAATGGATTTTCTGCAATCTGGGCGTGTGGGGTAGGTATTGTTGCGAGCTCACACTGGCGCCGGTCAAATGGGCTGCTGGCGTCGCAAGGTCAACGACCTGTGGAGGTTTAAGGGTCTCGAACATTCGGGAACCTCCCCGTTCGTCCCAGAATGTTCTCGACTGGGCAGCAGGTATAAAAACGGGCCCAGAAATGCCGCACAGTTCAGTTCAATTCAGAGTCCGGATATAGACGCTTCGGGTTATAAATCGTGCCGTGCCGCGTTATAAATAGTGCGACAACCGCGTTACAACTGTGTATTGTGATTCTGTCATTGTGTAAATGCGCGAATGTGAACAGTGTATTCAAGTGAACAATTGTTAATAAATTAGTTACTAAGAACATAAATCGTTACAGTATCATTTTCACTAAATTTTTGATGCTGAATTAATTGAAATGAGTCTCAATGTACCTGGTCCAATGAATGAACAAAGTGAAAGAATTTGCAGCGTTTTGCAAGTTGTCCAAGTGTTGCGTTGCAGAGTTGTCCAAGTGTCTTCTTCAGTTCTTGCGCCAGAATACGCAGAGGATTTGTAACGGGGCGGCAGATTCCAAGCGCCCCGTCAAGAAACTTCGGCGGCGGGGTACGGATCGACCCCTCTCCTCTCCAAGCGCCTGACCCAGCTGGGCGAAAGGCGTGTCCTCATTGGATTGGTTGGGCGATGGGCGGCGCGAGACACCCAGGGAGGAGTAGGAGGGGAAGGCGACTTGACGAGCGGACTGGGGAAAGGAACATCAGTCAGTCGTGTACGAACTCAAGAGAAGGAAAGTTGGGATCTCCGTTCGCCATAATCTCGTGGGGACAAGGCGGAACGAAGTGAAGTGAAGCGGAACATCGAAGCGGAACAACCGACGCGTAGCAAATCAACCCCTTGTGAAGCCGGTGTTGTGAAAGTGACCTGAGGGAACAAGTGTATCGTGGTTCCTTCAGGGTGAGAACTCGGGAATTGGGAGATCAGCCAATTCCTCTCCCGTAACAGTGGGCCCTTATACGAACTGAAAATCCCCCGTCGGACCCGAGTGTTGATCCGTTCGCGCCCGATTCGACGGCCAATAGTCCAGGTTTCCCACGCACCGCCAGTCGTCGGACCTCCGTCGGAAAGAGTCTCGCCTCCTCCGGCCTGGACGGCGTTCCCCTGACCGAAGTCGAGCAGCGAAGAGAACATCACCCTGTTGTCTCCATCCGAAGGAGTTGGTACACGTAAGTGGCGAAATAACTCTGTTTCGTACCCTCGCAACGCGAAAGTCGAATCTCTAAATCTGGCCCAAGCCCTGACGTTTAGTCACCAGAAAGCTGATCATAGAGTTGTACATTGTAGCCGTATTATTTAGTATTTTGTCTGTCGTGCGTTAGGAAAAGTAAAAGGAATTAGGGGAGGACATTAACAAATCACTTCCACTTTACCGTTATTCAAACCAAACATTTGAGCCTTCAGCTACCTCGTAAATTCATTTGGCCCTCAGCCCTTCACTTCTGCCTACTCAATAATTAGATTACGTAATAGTCAATATCCTTCTCGGCCGAGACATTCCGTATTTTATATTTCTGTCAATTGCGTTTATTATAAGTCAATATTGAACCCTTGTCTTTTCAATCACGAAACCCCATTCCTCAGAGCTTGGTAAATTCAGGTGTACTTGGCGTCCATGACCGACCATTGCAGACATTCCGGACGGTAAGTGAAAGTCTTTAGTCTCCCACTAATTATTCGCCTAGGTCTATTTTTGGATCCCTAGCCCGTTACGGGAAAACGACGGGTTACATCTTTTGGTGGCAAGCGGTGGGATTTTTCAGAAATCTCGATTTCTGTCGTATCCACAACAAGTGATCTTGACCAGGTGAATATTGGTGAGAAAAAGCTCTGAAGGAATTGGGTCGCGTTCCATAATCTTGAAATTCAAACTGTGCTAGTTGTAGATTCCGAAATTTAAAATTGTAAGAAACAAACAAATCGGCCCGAGTGTGAGGAAGCGAGTGAGGAGCCAATTGACTTCAAATCCGTGTCTAGGATTTTTTCTTTCCAAAAATCGAAATTTAGATACTGGCTCATTTGTTTAGTAGCATCACTCTCACTGTAGCCTTCTGTTCCGAAACTTGTCCCGGGGCTCTCTGTTCCGAGACTGTTCCGGGGCCCTCTGTTCCGGGACTGTTCCGGAACTTGTCCCGGGGCTCTCTGTTCCGGGACTGTTCCGGGACTTGTCCCGGGGCTCTCTGTTCCGAGACTGTTCCGGGACTGTTCCGGGACTTGTCCCGGGGCTTTCTGTTCCGGGACTGTTCCGGGGCCTTCTGTTCCGAGACTGTTCCGGGGCCCTCTGTTCCGGGACTGTTCCGGGACTTGTCCCGGGGCTTTCTGTTCCGGGGCCCTCTGTTCCGGGACTGTTCCGGGACTTGTCCCGGGGCCTTCTGTTCCGAGACTGTTCCGGGGCTCTCTGTTCCGGGACTGTTCCGGGACTTGTCCCGGGGCCTTCTGTTCCGAGACTGTTCCGGGGCCTTCTGTTCCGGAACTGTTCCGGGGCCCTCTGTTCCGGGACTTGTCCCGGGGCCTTCTGTTCCGAAACTGTTCCGGGGCCCTCTGTTCCGGGACTGTTCCGAGACTGGTCCCGGGGCCTTCTGTTCCGAGACTGTTCCGGGGCCCTCTGTTCCAAAACTGTTCCGGAGCCTTCAGCTCCAATTGACATCCCGATTCCAGACCCGTCATAGCTCTTACCAACTGGGGAGTCCTTTCTCGATTCGTGGGGAAATTATCGGTCCTTGGTGCGCAAGAAAGTGATCTATCGGTTCTATAATTTTTTGTACTTATTTTCTTTTTTTTTTTTATTTAACAAGTGAATTCGCGACCATGCACCAAAACAGCAGCCCATCAGACGAGGGCGAAGCCATGATGAACCCCAATCTGGAAATAAAATGCACAACACAAGTACTTACCTTGTTTTACTAATGACCGTACCTCATGAGTCGTGACAGGACTCCCTGGGTCCCCCCCCCCCCCTTTTTTTTCTTTTTCCCCTTGTAATGGCAGCAAAATCTAGGGTTCGTTGTTCAGTTTCTGGCTTTGTGAAAGAGGTTGTCTGCATGACGAATGAGCCGTCGATTGATGGAAAATGTGAGAGTTTGAGTGTGAGAGGAGACTAAAGAAAGGGCCGGTTTGTATGTTTCACATCATAGTAGGGAAGTAGAAGATAAGACCAGCGGAAGACACATCTCGCCCATCGCACCACCTTGGAACATCAGCGCCATCATGCTCTCGACGGGTGGGGACGTCCTGTGCCCGTCTGCACCCAGCGACGACACCCGCCGACAACGTACCGCTGCGAGAGAAAATGCCGGAACCTGCGGCCCACGGACCCTGCCTACCCGAAGCCCTGCTCCCGCGCCGAACACGAGAAGGACCACCACCAACCTGTACCGCCTGTAAGCGATGGCGGTACGAACAAGCATGGATAGCGGCCAAACGACCTGACGCAATGCCCATCGCACCAGTCACCCCCACCGGAAGGAAAATTGCCGAGGTAGACCTCGGCCTCCAAAGATCGGAGGAGTGTAACGGGGCGGCAGATTCCAAGCGCCCCGTCAAGAAACTTCGGCGGCGGGGTACGGATCGACCCCTCTCCTCTCCAAGCGCCTGACCCAGCTGGGCGAAAGGCGTGTCCTCATTGGATTGGTTGGGCGATGGGCGGCGCGAGACACCCAGGGAGGAGTAGGAGGGGAAGGCGACTTGACGAGCGGACTGGGGAAAGGAACATCAGTCAGTCGTGTACGAACTCAAGAGAAGGAAAGTTGGGATCTCCGTTCGCCATAATCTCGTGGGGACAAGGCGGAACGAAGTGAAGTGAAGCGGAACATCGAAGCGGAACAACCGACGCGTAGCAAATCAACCCCTTGTGAAGCCGGTGTTGTGAAAGTGACCTGAGGGAACAAGTGTATCGTGGTTCCTTCAGGGTGAGAACTCGGGAATTGGGAGATCAGCCAATTCCTCTCCCGTAACAGTGGGCCCTTATACGAACTGAAAATCCCCCGTCGGACCCGAGTGTTGATCCGTTCGCGCCCGATTCGACGGCCAATAGTCCAGGTTTCCCACGCACCGCCAGTCGTCGGACCTCCGTCGGAAAGAGTCTCGCCTCCTCCGGCCTGGACGGCGTTCCCCTGACCGAAGTCGAGCAGCGAAGAGAACATCACCCTGTTGTCTCCATCCGAAGGAGTTGGTACACGTAAGTGGCGAAATAACTCTGTTTCGTACCCTCGCAACGCGAAAGTCGAATCTCTAAATCTGGCCCAAGCCCTGACGTTTAGTCACCAGAAAGCTGATCATAGAGTTGTACATTGTAGCCGTATTATTTAGTATTTTGTCTGTCGTGCGTTAGGAAAAGTAAAAGGAATTAGGGGAGGACATTAACAAATCACTTCCACTTTACCGTTATTCAAACCAAACATTTGAGCCTTCAGCTACCTCGTAAATTCATTTGGCCCTCAGCCCTTCACTTCTGCCTACTCAATAATTAGATTACGTAATAGTCAATATCCTTCTCGGCCGAGACATTCCGTATTTTATATTTCTGTCAATTGCGTTTATTATAAGTCAATATTGAACCCTTGTCTTTTCAATCACGAAACCCCATTCCTCAGAGCTTGGTAAATTCAGGTGTACTTGGCGTCCATGACCGACCATTGCAGACATTCCGGACGGTAAGTGAAAGTCTTTAGTCTCCCACTAATTATTCGCCTAGGTCTATTTTTGGATCCCTAGCCCGTTACGGGAAAACGACGGGTTACAGATTAGCTGTCCTTTCAAAAATCCCTGCCCATATTCAGAGATTCTGGAATGTTCTAGATTCTGTAAACTTGTTGGGCCACTTCCAGGTAGACAGCCCTATCAAAATGTGTTTTTTGGAAAATAAATTTTTGATATTTTAGGAGATCAAGGCGTGTGGGGTAAAATTTTTTTCATTAAATTTTGGGAGTCTAAATGCACCTGGTCCAAGGAATAACCAACCCCTGTGAATGAATTTGTAGCGTTTTTGGTTGGTTATTCCTTGAATAATCAACCTATGTTTTCATGCAAAAGGTCAATCTCTCCGATTCGATCCAAAAATTTTGTTCTGGGCGTTTCAAGGTGTTTAGATACAATAAGTTAAAAGTCAATGTCCTCTGGATGAGGTTATGGATCAAAATGGGTACCAATCTACCCATTTCGAGATTTCTGGCATCTAGGCGTGTGGGGTATCGTTTTCCACTAAATTTTGGACGCTGAGTCCAATGAGACGGGCCCCGGAATGGTTATGGACGTCCTATTTTTAAATTGGCCTTCACCAACCCTTGTGTGACAATTTGCAACGGTTTAAAGATTTGTCCAATAGTCTTCTTCAGTTCTTGCGCTTTAATGGGTAGATTAGCCATCCTTTCAAACATCGCTGCTCATATCCGGACATTCTGGAATGTTCGGGATTCCAGACATTTGTTGGTTCCCTCCCAGGTAGGCAGCCCTCGCCGTAGAAAGGTCCAGTAGGTCCCAGAACGGCTAGTCGCGCATTCTACCGGGAGTCTCAGGCAAACAAGTGATCCGCTCGCCCTCCATCGACCGTGCTGCTATCACGGCCGAGTCGTGACATTTTTTCGCACAACCTCCACCTATCGCTATCGGTAGATCAGTGTAAATTGTAAATATCAGTGCGTGTGCTGTGTGAGCCTCCGCTATTATCGTGGGGATTGACGGAATCCCGAGCGGAGGACTCTTCTGTCTCCAAGACTCGAGTTTTGGCAACTAAATTGGGGATTGTCGTCGTTTTTCCCTTGCGCTTAGGTTTTTTATTGAATCTCTTATCGAGCTCAACGACGGTTGAGGTAAGCACAACGGCCCCATCTTATCTCAACGGCCCAAAATTGTTCGGTTCTTTTTCAGAACCAAATGTCTCAAAAAGTACTTGATTTTTACGATACTCGATCATTCATTTTTATTAAATTTAATTATTTTAATGGAAGTCAGAAGCTTATGCGTTTCAAAAGAGGGTGAAGATGTGATGAAACGCCACTTTTACTGCGTCATCTCACCAAGAACCTGTTTCATTCTAGCACTGTCAACATTATCAAACATTGCATGCAAGTTGGCTCAACTCCAAACTCTAATAACAGTTGGTATGTTGGTACCTTTCTATGCAACTGACATGTATAGCACAGATGCCTTAAGTTTGCATTAATCTGATCGTATGAGAATTTTAGAGCTCATCTCAGGAGTTTAAATTTGATTGTGAAGTTAGTAAGGCCTCATTTCATGGTCCAGCTGCGACCAGTATTATTTTTATTATCTGATGTATCATACCCATAATTTACTGGCAATTGTCATCATCACCCCTGCTGTGGCTATTTTCGTGCCCACATAGTAGGTAAGTAGCGTTTTCTTTTCGTTGAAAAATGGGGTTACTATTAAAACAACGCACGTTACTACCGAGTTTTCGCAACATTTTGTATCTAACTTAGCTTCGGCCGTCGTAGAAAATTAGGTACTTCATTAAAAAATGCAGCGGCAACATCCTCCATGGGTTGAAATAATTGAAAATTATGAAAAAGTATTTGGAAAAAGCTTGGTTGTTTTCAATTTGGGGCGTTTCTTTCAGGTTTTAGCAGACTTTACTTTCGCTTTACGCCAAAAGTTCCTAGTTGTCGCATATTTCACCTCCCTGCCCTTGAAAGGTAAATACGTAGCTCGGGCTAAAAGTCGAAGTTTTTCATGTAAAGCCCAATATCGTCCAAAAAAATCCCAGTTGTGGGTTGATGAGTCAGATCATCTGTAAGTAAATTGAAAAAACTCTGAGGTGGTTTTGAAACTTTTCGTACTTTAAGAGTTGAAATTTCCCCGTTGAAAATCATCCTAACGGAGCGACGAAATAAAATAATGAAACCCAATTCAATTGATTGAAGCATCCGGAGGGCCTGTGATTAATTCAATTGGCTCTTTGCACGAGGGTTGCACCTCGAACCATAACAAAACGCTGCAAATTACACAGGGGTTGGTTATTCCTCGAACCAGGTGCATGGAGGCTCATTTCTTCAACATGGGGGAAACAGTGGGTGCGGCGGGCCCTGGACCCATTCCAATCGATTCAGGGTCCAAAATTTAGTGGAATATGATACCCTACTCGCCTAGATCGCCCAAAATCTCGAAAATCCATTTTTCAAAAAACATTTTGACCCCTACCCTGCCCAAATTTGGTCCGAATCCACCCCTGATCTCAATTCAAAATTAAGTGTGCCCATTTCATGGAGGTTCCACATATTTATCAAACCTACTCAAATTTTGGTTGGTTATTCCTTGAATAATCAACCTATGTTTTCATGCAAAAGGTCAACCTCTCCGATTCGGCTCAACATTTTTTTCTTGGCGTTTTAACCTTCCGGCGGGTCACACGAGCGGGCGCGCGCCGACCTGAGGTCGGCAACTCGTTTTTACATGGTTACCGATGAATAAAGGGTTGAATTAATAGGAAAAAGTGGTATAACTGGCGAACACATCGTTTTAATAAATTGAACATTTAATTTCGATTTGAAAAAGTAAAAATCTGAGAAAACACCTAAAGTGAGAAGAAAAAAAAGGTTGAATTTTAAAAGTAATCATGAACATAAAAAAGTGGCCAGGCAAGTGCGTAATTATTATCAAACAACTTCTTCTTCAGCTGAGCATTTTCCACTCGTTCAGAATGTTTTTTACACACGAATCTTTGGACAGTGGTCAAATTCCATCTCTTTTTCGGGCACATATGGCTTTTTTGCATCTCGATCTAGGCTCGCTGTCAAAATCATCTACAAAGACCAGCTCAGGTTCTTCCTCTTCGATGTCTAAACCGTCAAAATCATCATCGTCCTGTGGAACTGCCTTTTGATATTCTTGACTTCCTTCCTGCCCCTCTAAATCCTCTACCATCAGCCTGATTTCCTCAGGCATCCATCTTCATCTCTTCCTGACAGGAAAAAATAGTATAAGTAGACTACATCATACGATAGTATGTTTCATGACGTAAGAGAATAAATATTCAACAACAAACGTGAGAAAAAGTAAAAAAGTTTACGATTAGGGCCCAGAAAAAGTACTCACATGAGTGGGCGCGTCCAGTACGGAGGTCGGTCAACAGAGGTTCTCACGTATTTGATTGACATTAGCAACTGAAATAGCTCGGAAAACGAGCGTTTTAGGACGCAGTAAGGTAGGAGGGGTACTGACTGAGGATTACTGAGAATACCAAAATCTTCCGTTGCCCGGGACATGTGGGGGTTGTTGAAATTCGCAAAAGCCGACCGGAGGTCGGCCGCGCGCCCGCCGGAAGGTTAAGGTGTCTAGATCAAATAGGTTGATTATTCGAGGAATAACCAACCAAAAACCAAAATGTCTGTCCGCCGTACACCGTCTGCGCCATTTTTTGCCCTGAAATTTGGGTCAGGGGTCTGTTTCCGGCTTTTATTGGTCCTCGAAACTTTTCAGCCCGATCGGACCAAATTTGAGCGGAGTAGGGGTCAAAATGTGTTTTTTGAAATGGATTTTTCGAGATTTTGGGCGATCTAAGCGAGTAGGGTATTATTTTCCACTAAATTTTGGACGCTGAAACCAATGAAATGGGTCCCAGAACGATTGGCACCCACTGGAAGAATTTATGGGTCAAATTTAGTATGTATTACCCATTTTGAATGTGTTTTCGATATTTCAGGTACTTTGGCGTGTGGGGTATCATTTTCCGCTAAATTTTGAACGGTGAATCGATTGGAATTGGTCCGGGACCCGCCACTCCCACTGTTTCCTCCATTTTCCCCATGTTGAAGAAATGAGTCTCCATGCGCCTGGTCCGAGGAATAACCAACCCGTGTATACGAATTTGCAGCGTTTTTTAACGCTGACTCATGTGATGATTATCTGTTTCTTGATTCGACTAAATTTTTTTTGGAGTAACGGCCAAAATTGGTTTATTTCGCTTGGAAAAGCCATCCTTTTTTTTTTTTTTTTTAACTAGCTTTAGGGTTGGTGGGAAGGGGGGGGGGGGCAATTCATGGGACACCCTGTATTAGATATATGAGAGCTTTGCGGCATATCAGTATTTAAGATCGCTAATAAAAATTATTGCAGTCGACGTTGCCCATAAATTTGAGCGATACTAATGTGTTGAATGAGGTGTCGCCACTACCCTCATATGAAGACAGATCCGATATTCATTAGAGAATTGGAAGAAGTTTGCGATCGTGTTGCTGACTCGTTGATCATTGATTAAAAGTAAACTATTATGCCGAATTCACATAAATGAAAAGATGAAGAAGGTACTCGTTTTTCGAGGACAAGGGAATACGAAGCGATTCAAGGATGCATGAACTTTGTGTTGATTATTTTGATGACCTTTTCCCAGGCATAATTTTGGAATTACTGATAGATGGCGTGAGGAAGATGATTTTTTCTAAGCTGAGGAGTAGTGTTTGTGGGCCAACCCACAAATATGGTCCCAACAGCAAAGGAGATGGAATATCAGCATAGCTCTTATACTCTGAATGGATTTGAGTGGTGTGGCATTTGCGTTTCTGTGAGAACTTCCTGATGTTTGGACTTTCTCATGAGAGTTGCTCAATTTTCTAAACCTCAGCGCCATCTTACATGTCCTTTTCATGAGTACGTATACTGTAACCATCCTGCATGGTCAATATGGTTGAAAATCGATGGTGAGTGTTCACTGTTTTCCAATTATCGATGGTTGTGGTCGATGTTAATATTAATGTTGAAGGGTTCTCAAAAAATTGAGAAAAACGCCATGAATAGCAACACTGAAATGGTTCTGAGAGAGTAATATTAATGATTTATAACATTTAGAATCAAATGGCATCAACTAGAGCCCTCTTGAACCAATAGTGACGGAGTCGCAGAGAAGAGGAGTTTCTACAAATTTGATCTATCTCAAAAACTTTCCATGTACTCATTTTTCATCGAAAACAATTTTTCTTCTTATCAATACGGTACTCAATTCTTTACAAACGAGTGATATATATACAGAGAATAATAAACTTTACAAACAAATATCGATATTACCTCCCGATGGCATCGATTTTCGACCGTTCAATGCTCAATCTAATGGCCCTATTTCTGAGTCTCGTGTTTAAACATTTAAATTTGTCCCGCTTTGATGCGATGACATAGTGCAGTTCTATTCTATCCGAATGGTGACCACTGTTGGAATATTCATGAATAACCGCAACTGTTGTTCATTCATTCGTTGCGTGTGAAGGAGCGGAAGTCGACCAATGACGAAAGTTTGATGAATGGAAGTCGATTTTGGTTGTTTATTCCCGTTTAACCAATTTCTTCGTGCAAAAAAACAATCTCTCAGATTCGGCCTAACATTTTTTTCTGGGAGTTTCGAAGTGTCTAGATCAAAATGAGCTAATGTCCGTACGCCGTCCACGCCGATTTTGGTAGTAGAAACTTTTTCTAAAAATCTGATATTTTGGTCAGGGACCCGTTTCCGGTCTAGTTGGTCCTTGAAACTCTTCATTCCGATTGGACCAAATTTGGGTGGAGAGGTATAGGCAAAATAAATATCTATCTACCCATTTTGAATGTGTGCTTTCGAGATTTCTAGTACCTAAGCGTGTGGTGGTATCATTTTCCGCTAAATTTTGGACGCTGAATCGATTGAAATGCGTCTCAATACACCTAGTCCGAGGAATAACCAACCCCTGGGAAAGCATTTTCAGCGTTTTAGTATAAAGTTAACGTCCTTGTTCGTGGTTATTTCCATTTCTTCGTTGATACTCCATTTCTTAAAACAAAATTGAAATGAATACCTGCTTCAATTGAAAAATTCGACGAACCTTATCAAGGGGCGTACCTATTTTGAATAGTGAAATGTGAAATGACGTCTCTGCTTTTATGGCTTGCTTGATGAATTTCGGTAAAATTCTGCTAGAGACACCCCCCCAAGAGAAGAAAAATTTTATATCGCGAATGTTCAAGAAGTTCCTCATATTAGTTAACGAGAACTACTTTCCGTTTCTAACTGGTTTAACTCTGTATAATAATTAATCGTCTTGGGTACTCTAGCCTTGAGGAGGAGTCCCACAAACGCTCACTACGCATCTGATTTTACGTCACGCCTACGGTTAAATTACAGTAGAATAAGCTAAGTCATATTCCATCAATACTCGACGATATTCTGGTTGTATCGTATATTGTACGTAGGTATATAAGGTGTCCCACAAGTTAACCTCCCCCCTAAAATCGTCCAAATGGGAGTTAACAAAAATTGTTTTCTGAATCTTCATTTTTTTGCAAGGATGTCAAGTATCATTTTTGCGCATACATGCGTATCAAGGTGCCTAGATCAAAATAAAAAAAGGTCCGACCAAATCGGACCAAATTGGGGGGAGAGTAAAAATGGATTTAGGCGTGTGATGTATCACTTTTTCACCAAATATTGGACGCTGAATCGATTGGAATAGGTCTGGGACACGCCACATGATCAAGATTTTCGGTGATTTAGGCGTGTGGGGTATAGTTTTTCACTACATTTTGGACAATGAATCGATTGGTTCAGCGATCACGCAAAGTAGCGCAACCCCATGATGGTCAAAAGATAGTCGATGATCTTAAGTGTGGTTTAATTATTTTTCAACGCTGACTCATGTGATGCTACCCGTATCTTGATTCGACTAACAATTTTTGGAATAACGGCCAAAATTGGTTTATTTAGCGTGAAAAAAACAAAACACCTTTTTTATCGCGTTTTAGGAGTGGGGGGCAACTCATAGGACACCCTGTATTAGATATATGAGAGCTTTGCGGCATAATTATCAGTAATAAATATTAAATATTGCAATCTTAAATTTTAAGATTGCAATATAAAAATTAATGCAGTTGACGTTGGCCATAAATCTGAGAGATACTAGTGAACCAAATGATGGGTTGAATAGAGTGTCGCCACTACACAATTCGTTGAAAAATAATTTTGAGCCGAAAATCGGAAGAAGTTTGCGATCGTGTTGCTGACTCTTTGATCTTTGATTAAAAGTAAACTATTATGCGGTGATCGTTTTTTGAGGACAAGGGAATATGAAGCGATTTAAGGATGCACGAACTTTGTGTTGATTATTTTGATGACCTTTTCCCAGGCATAATTTTGGAATTACTGGTAGATGGCGTAGAAAATAATTTTTTCTAAGTTAGGGAGTAGTTAAAGGATTATTAGTCCTGAGAATTAAATTAAAACGCTGCAAATTGTTTCACAGGGGTTGGTTATTTCAGAAGCATGGGGACTCTTTCCAATCGATTCAGAGTACAAAAAAATTAGTGGGGAAATGATACCCCAAACACCTAGGTATCTAAAATCTCAAAACCCCACATTCAAAATAGGTAGATAATTAATTACCCATGTTGACCCGTGACCTCTTCTGGTGGGCACCAATCGTTCCGGGACCCTTCTCATTGGATTCAGAATCCAAAGTTAAGTGAAAAATGATACCCCACAGGCCCAGATTGCCGAAAATCTCAAAAATCCTTTTTTCGAAGTACACATTTTGATCCCTTATTTCCAAATTTGGTCCGATCGGGCTGAAAAGTTTTGAGGCTCAACTTGAGCTGGAAACGGATCCCTGACTAATATTTTAAATTGTTTGAAAATTTTCTATTACCAAAGTCGACGTGGACGGCGGACGGACATTTGCTAGTTTTGATTAAGACACCTTGAAACGCCCTAAAAATGTTTTTGGGCCGAATAGGAGAGATTGACTATTCGCATGAAAACATAGGTTGATTATTCAATGAATAACCAAAACGCCAGCCCACAAACATGGCCACAAAAATATTCTCTTATGGAAGCGTCGTTCTTACATTTGCTGAAATGAAACTTTTATAATACTTGCATACATTATATCCGCTGTGTTGATTTTGTTTCAGGTGGCTAGCCGGCCATAAAGGGTTTCTGAAGGTCATTTCCATTACCACCAGGAGTATCTTCTCGTAAAAGATAACGATGATGTTCACATTGCTGACTGTTGCCGCAGTAGCGTGTCTAAAAACCTCCCTGGCTCAGAAACTTCCTCCTCCGTGTGGCAATGACATCTACTGCTACGGCCCTTTACTTCACACGGTACAAATGGCCGAGCTTTTCGCCGATTCCAAAACGTTTGTTGATATGAAAATGAAGAAAAACCGCGCCGAAACTATGGCGGTTTTCGATGAAATGATGGCCAAAACAGCCAACAAACCAACTCCGGAAGAGGTTGGCGTGTAAGTGTTTTACAAGAGATTTTGATAGTTCTGTGTCTAATTTTGGTATTTAAAGTACACCTAAGTTATAAGGATGAAAATTATCTATCAAACCGGAACAGTTTTGTACCTATTTCCTTTTTAGCTCACCCATTTAAAACGAAACATTACATGATTCTGAAGGTTCTGACGACCATGATTGACTCCAATATTTCACACTTTGCAGTTAACCTTCCTTCATCTCTCTCAGAACACAGTTTCAACTCAAGCAATTTTAGCTTCAAAACGTTTGGAGTTTTGGGCTCAGTCAATCAGGGTAGTCAGAGTGGTTAGATACGAAAGAGATGCCTAAAGTAAATAGAGATAGGATCGAAAAATACAACGTCCCTTCGCACCAAATTGTGCCTGAAGAGTGCCTGCTTAGCAAAGGAGGTTGCAGTCACTGCCAAATTTGTAACCAGCAGGACAAAAGTAAACACCTTTCTGTACTCAATAGGGCTGTCAATGGATGATATAAGAAACATTTGTATAAATTCTGTATGAATTTTAATGATTTTACGCGTGTTTCTGCCCTAAAACACGATACTGGAAATACGATATTGTTTTCATTGATGCTTCTCATTTTTTATAGGGTATTTTTTTTTTTCAAATTTTAAATCGAATTAACGTTATTCTACGCACAACAATAATACTATGAGTATTCAAATTAGTTTTATTTCGTAAGTGATCCAAAAGTTGCAGGTCTGAAGATGATTTGAATAAGTTTGGCATTTCCTATAAGTGAATCCAAGAAGGGATCACCCTAATAATAACACATAATACAGGGTATGTCACGGGAATAGGGCCAAAAGTAGGCGGGGTTTTCTCCAAATAGTAAAGGAGTAGGGAGTGTAACGATTTACAATTTTGGAAAATAATTTATTAACAATCGTTCACTTGAATACACTGTTCACATTCGTAACAATCGTTCACTTGAATACACTATTCACATTTGCGCACTTACACTATGACAGAATCACAATACATGGTTGTAATGCGGTTGTCACACTATTTATAACGCGGCACGGCACGATTTATAACCCGAAGCGTCTATATCCGGACTCCAAATTGAACTGCCCTGCGTGGCGTTCCTGTGTCCGTTTTACACCTGCTGCCTGGCCGAGAACGTTCTCGAACCTTCCCTGGTTCCATGTTGTCTCAATTTGACGGGAAGGTTCCAGCCAATTCGATAGGACGCACAATTCCTCGAAATGACTCCCTTAGCCCTCCACAGGTCGTTGATCCCCATTTGACGGGCGCAGGTGCCAGCTCGCAACAGGAGGTTCGGGAGAGCTCATTCAGCTCATTCAAACCTTCAGATCATGCCATTTAGTTACCACTATGGAGCAGTGGGGTGTTCTTCTTCTTCACCGCGTGCAACTGAAACCTACTGATTACCGTCAGCATTCGGAATTTGCATTAGACATGTTGTCTTTATTCGAGGTGAATGACGACATGGTGCTTTTGATGAGTGATGAAGCACACTTTCACCTCAATGGTTATGTGAACAGGCAGAACTGCCGTTATTATGCTGCAGAGAACCCTCAAGGTCTGCACGAACGACTATTGCATAGCCCCAAAGTGACCGTTTGGTGTGCAGTTTCAAAATCATTCATCATTGGTCCCTTCTTCTTTGAAGAACAAGGAAACACTATGACAGTCACTAGTGCCCGTTACATTGACATGATTAACAACTTCTTGGGACCCGAGCTGCGCAGAAGAAGGGCACTTGTCAATCATTTGGATATTTGGTTTCAACAAGATGGGGCACCATCTCACACTGCCACTGTTACAATGAACGTCTTACGCAAAATGTTTCCTGGCCGCCTCGTATCATGTTTTGGGGATGTGCTGTGGCCTCCAAGGTCACCTGACTTGACGGTACCTCAAGTCACGAGTTTATGAATCAAAACCACGAACTTAAAAATACAATAAGAGAAAACATCGCATCAATTGATGAACCATTGTTGCAGCGCGTTCACGATAACTTCATGGATCGACTTGCTTCATGCTATGAACAGGATGGACACCATATGCGCGATGTAATTTTCAAAACTTGAAATTGCAGATATTTCTCAACCAAAAAATGTAAATAAAATTATTGTACTCCTAAAATATCCATATTTATGCCTTTTTATTATTGGCCCTATTCCCGTGACCCACCCTGTATACCCCTCTACGTTTCCAGTCAAATTCACACTATAACAGCAACTCGTTGGCAGTTGGTGAATGGCGTTGTTCAAATAGTTTGGAACTAACAATTTTCTCATTGAAACGGCAAAACAGGGTTACTAAACGTAAAAGAAATAGCATGACGATGAAGTTCTATAATTGAAGACATTACGTTGCCTTGTCCATACTGTCAAAGTAATTATATTGGCACTATATTGGCACGACGCACTTTTATAGTTCCTCCATTGCTGGAACAATAATATTTTTCGAACATCGCGGCCTTTTATTGCTTTTAAGCAATTTATGGCGGCTCTTACGAATTAGGCACAACCCACGTGTCCCGTCAGCCTTCATAAGTATCTTCAGAGCTTATCTTAGATTATTCCACCCATACTGTTCATCATGAAAACTTACCCCGTGAAAATTTCTCGCTCTTTTCCAGGTTCGTCAAAGGATCGTTTGACCCAGCTGGTTCGGAATTCGAGCATTGGAATCCGACTGATTGGAAAGCATCGCCCCGATTTCTCGAAAATGTTGCAGACCAGGCGCTTAGAACTTGGGGTTCATCTTTGAACGACCTCTGGAAGAATCTTGGAAGGAAATGAAGACGACGTCGGGATCAATTCTGATCTCTACTCAATAATTTACGTGCCTAACCCGATGATCGTTCCAGGAGGAAGGTGAGATCCTACGAAGGTACCGACTTACGATGATTGAGGATGGTTAGGGACGTTGAGCGTTGGACTTCGTACAATACCAAAGGGAAGCCCGAAAACCCTTATTGCGAGGAAATAAATTTCGAAGGAATTTCATAAGAAATTGGCTGATAGTCAATGGATGTTGGTGGCTGCATAGTGACCGCATTACATCGTCCCAACGCAGTAACGCCTGCAGAAATGCGTCTAGTCGTAAATCTCTGATAAAAAATGCATTGAGAAAATCCTTAGTTCATCTGCAATTGACGTGAAAATGAAATTAGAATGGAGAAATGACGAATGTCCTTTTCTTCAATTATTATGAGTTTGCGGATCTCGATTCTGGTTGGTTATTCCTTGAATAATCAATCTATGTAATTTTGCCAGGTTATGAGGAGGTCTCCCTGATTAGCCCCGAAATTTGACTAAAGACGTTTCCTGACGTGCAGATCACAGTGTTTGGTTATTCCTTGGGTCAGAAACATGGGAAAAACACGAATGTGGAGTCCTGGCATTCAGCATCCAACAATCAATGGATTCAGAGTCCAAAATTCATGGGAAAATGATACCCCACAGCCTGGATTGCTGGAAATCTCGAAAATCCGTTTTTCAGGAAATACATGGTGACCCCCCCCCCCCCCATTATCTCCCCCTCAACAGTATTATTCAAGGAATAACCAAAACCAAAAATGCTGAAAATTTTTCTGCAATGGTTGGTTATTCCATGGAGGACAGCAGTGAGTGGAGTGTTCCTACCTCGTTCTAATCTGTTCATTGTCGATTCAATGATACCCACACGCCATGGTACCTTGAAAAATCTTGAAAGCCGACCTCCAAAACAAGGGATTTGACCCATACCCACCACCAGTGGGTACCAATCGGTCCGGGACCCATGTTAATGGATGCAGAGTTCAAAATTTTGGGGGAAATGATACCTCACATGCTTAAATCGCCGCAACACTTGACAATCCGCCAGTAAAATAGGTATGGAGGTATCAATTTGACCCATACCCACCGTAGGCCATTTGAACCTGCCTCTTTGGATACCTAGGCCTGTGGGGTATCATTTTCCACTAAATTTTGGACGCTGAATCGATTGGAATGAGTCAGGGACACTCCACACTAACCGTTTTCCCATGATCTTGCTCCAAGGAATAATCAACCGTTGAGGATGAATTCGCATCGTTTTATCAATGGGTCCCAAGACCGGCACACAACAGCTAGACCGACAATAACTACACTATTGTAACCGCAAGGTCTCTATTCGGAGAGATTTACGACTTTCTTATGCATAGGTTTTTTCCAAAGCTCAATGGGATGCACCTACCAGGGTTCTGTCATAATATTAGTGGGGATTTTAAGAAATTACATGTGCGACATGCGCAGTTGCGCGTGATTTGCCAGACACCTGAGGGGTTCGTGGAACATGTATTCTTGGTTTGGAGTCCAAGTCCCCTAGGTGTTTTGTCTGCTTCAATAAGAATAGAGGTATATACTGAGAGTCTATTTCTATGAAAATAGTGAGAACAATAGTTGAATTGATTTCGACGGTTAGGCTATCATCAGTGACTAACATGCACCTAATATATTGTATATTGTAATGGGTTTCTACAACCCCATCGCGAGTGATTTTATTCGTTTTGTCTCCTTGCTAGTCTGTGAGTCAAATTAGTTGAGCTCACTCCATTGTTCCTTTGATGTTGTAGAGCAATTGAATGCCTCAAAGTGATCCCCCAATCCCTGAGGTAAGACGTAATCTTGCCAGACTGCCATGATGCCTACATCAGGGATAGGGAGCTTTTCACCAGATTGATGCCTTATCGCTGATGTCATCCCAGAAAGAATCGTATGTGAATTTGTTAATCTGTTAGAGACAATGCCTCAGCAGCCTTCGCCTCGTGCTAACGGCATTCGGATTAGCCCATATTGTTAAAGTGGTGCAGAAGAGGGGAAGGGTGGTTTCCACCCAGAAGTCCTTCCATTTCTCCTCAGACACCCTAATCTTCCTCAAGAATCAAAATCTATCTGTAATAATGATTCTATGTGAAATAATTGCTAAACATGGGTTCCTACCCCCACCCCCCACAAAGTCTGAAATTCCAATTTAAGTATCAAAATCCGTCCCATTACAGTTCCAAACATTAAAATTGTATTAAACTAGAGGTATGGTTAGTGTACTAGTACATTCTAACCTCTTTCACTCAATGACAGATTTCGGGAATTCTACTATTGGGATTCTTACTGGATAGTTCGTGGTCTTCTACTGTCTGAGATGAAAGACACCGTGAAAGGAATGCTCGAGAACTTTATTACCATCGTCGACGTTTACGGCTTCATCCCCAACGGAGGTTAGTGGATTACTGTAATTCGCTATAACGAAATTGTGCTTGATCTGTTATCACCTACCCCACGTTCTTCGTTTCCAGGGCGACTGTACTATCTGATGAGATCTCAACCGCCGCTCCTCACTCCCATGGTGGACTCCTATGTGGAAGCCACTGGTGACATCGCCTTTTTGAAAAAAAATATCGCTATTTTGGAAAAAGAGTTTAAATTTTGGATGACGAATCATACTGTGAAAGTGGAAAAGGACGATCGTGTGTACACTCTGGCCCGGTATAACGACATGTCGTCTGGGCCTCGTCCGGAGTCTTATCGAGAAGACCTGCAGTCAGCAGGAACATTTGATACTGAAGAAGAAAAGGATGAGTTTTATTCTGAATTAAAAACTGCGGCCGAATCTGGATGGGACTTCTCTTCAAGGTAAAGTCGAAACGTTTTTATATTTTATATTCAATTATTGACGTTTAGGTTAAATTTTAGAAGTTTTAACCCTCCACCGAAGTTTTTATCCGTTTCATTATTATTTACTTATAAAACTTCCTTCTGTTTAAAAGCCAATTTTTGCAAGGATTTCGTTGTTTTCGAATTTTTGTCAAGTAATTGAAGAAATAATAGAAAAGCCGGGTCTGACTGATTGAACAACAGGGTTTTAAATTGACAAAAAAAAATTAAAAGTTATTTTGTTTTTAAATGTTGAAAACGTTTTTTTATCTGCGGTTCAAAGGGTTTTGGTTGATTAATCCTTGATTGAACCTCGAAACATTTCAGCCCGATCGGACCAAATTAGGGCGAGGTAGGAGTCAAAATGGGTAGTTCGGAAAATGGATTTTCAAGATTTTTGGCAATCTAGGCGTGTGGGGTATCATTTTTCATTGAATTTTGACCGTTGAATCAATTGAAATGGGTCCCGGAACGATTGGCACCCACTGGAAGAGGTTATGGATTAAAATGGGTATCTATCTACCCATTTTGATGTGTGTTTCGAGATTGGTGCTTAGTATCTAGGCGTGTAGTATGTGGACAATGTTACTCCGCACGCCTAGGTCTCCAAAATTTCAAATACAAATTTACAAAATACCCATTTAACCCATTTTCTCTTCCTATGTGCGGCGATTTAGTTTCCAAAAGTTAATGGATAACAATACCCCACACGCCTAAAATAAGTGATAATATTCTAGACAAAAATCTCGGAAACCAATTTTCAAAATACCTAGGTACTTATTTTGACCCATACCCCCCTCCGATATGCGACACCGGGCTGAAAATGAGTTAGGCACAACTAAGTACTTCATGGAGTCTATGTAGCCCTGTAAAAATGTAGGAAAATTATTTTATTTAATCATTTTTTAAGCTACGCTGGTGGTACATAGTCTTGTAGTTGTATTTAATGTTTTAAACACTTATAATGCAGTACCAACCTCGTGAGCAGGGAATGTTTCTTGTAGCTATCATACATTACGAACATCTCCATGTTA